>JASTWK010000944.1:0-63031 GCA_030770225.1 Temnothorax unifasciatus | reverse complement strand
TATATAAACTCGATTTTTTGTATCGATATTGGTAATTTTGATACTTTTTTGATTGATAATTAGGTGTATCAATACTACGGCTAACGATAGTTATCGATACGATATATCGATATTACCAGGCTATATCGCCCATCCCTACCCGCGACGCGACCGCGACCGCGAACGCAAACGCGGGTGAGTCATCTCGGTGAGTCATCTCCCGGAGAGTCATCCCCCGGTGAGTCATCCCGGGGTGAGTCATCCTCGGTAAGTCATACACTTGGTATGCCAAGGTCACCCTCCCCCTCCCCCCCCTTCCCCGCGTAATCCGATATCCTTGTGTAACTCGATATCCTTGAAATCCGATTATCCCGCCCCCTCCCCCTCCTCACCCCTTGCGAAATCCGATACCCCTGTGTAACCCGATATCCCGCCCTTCCCCCTCCCCCTTACCCCTCCCCCGCGAAATCCGATACCCTTGTGTAACCTGATACCCCGCCCCCCCTCCTCCCTTCCCCTCACCCCCCGCGAAATCCGATACCCCCCCCTCCCTCACCCCCCTTTCGGAGCTCCCTAGTTAGAACTCCCCTATATACACTACTACAGTTAAAAAAATTATTGAAAAAGAATTTGTTTAATAATAGTACAAAATAATTGTTTTTATGTTGTAAATAATTTTATTATAAAATATAGTTTTTTTGTGACACCTTTTATTTAAAAAATTTTTGTATTGCACTTAAAAAAAAAGCTATGCAATTATTAACTAAAAAGTCAGTAAATTTTTCATTATTTATAAATAAAAAAAATTTGCAATTAAAAAAAATATATTTGACACCATATTTTATTTTGTCAGAAACTACCGATATGCAAAATTTGATTCATTTCTGAGAGGTGGACTGATCCGGTTTACGCGGAATGGCCCGGATCCATAATCATCCTGGCGACAATGGATGCTATGCGTTTGTATAATTGTCGTTAGACATATTTTGTTTATACATTCCAGCAGCCGACATCGGCGCTCGCTTTTTGTAATATGCCGCGCCATAACCGAATACCGCCCGCGATGGTTAAATCGTAATCGGCAGCGGCTCTTCCTAGAAAAAAACATGAGGACTCCGCAACGGTTAAATCGTCATCGGTGACAATTTTATCCATTGTTTACCCTCGGCTATTTATCTTTAAACAGTCGTCGGACCATCGGCGCTCGTTTTTGTAGTGTGAGACGTCGTAACCGAATGGCGGCTCGCATATTCTAGAAGGGTGAGATCATTGCAGAGACTAGCTATTTTGTTTATATTCACCGATAAAATTCCAGCAGCCGAACGGCGCCCGTTAGCCTTTGTAATACCCCCGCGCCGAAATCGCGGACACCTACCCCCCCCCCCCCCCTCAGATCCCTCGACCTAGAACGCGATCACCTACCCCCTCCCCTCGGCCGAACGGCGGCGGTACCCCTTGTCAACGATATGTTTATCAATATTTAATAAACAACATGCTCGCGAACCGACACGCTTGCCGAAACCCCTTTCCCCAACACCCCTTGCCCTCAAGTCCCCCCGCCCCGCTCCTTTCTCGGAGCACCCGGCCTAGTTAGCCCGATATATTTCTACTGTTTTGATTTAATATTTCTATCGACAACCTTTCCGGATATTGACGAATTTTTCAGAGTTCTAATTCCAAAAATAGCTATTGCCATATACTTCACGAATTTTGAGGCTGTTTTGCACGAAACAACCGCAGTGCCATATAAATGTACAGGTAGCCAGATATCATTTCCAAGATGCATCTATAATATTCAGACATTTTATGATATCACGAAGGACGACTTATACGGTGCCGAATCTCAAAATATTTAAGAAATATCAGCATGTAATATTATGTACTTTAACGTAAGTCAGACAGATTATAAAATATTGTATAAGTATTGATAAAAAATTCCACATAACATTGAAATATTTCGAAATATTTCCAACATATTGCACGGTAATATTTAAATTATTTACTATCCCATAATATTTTTCAAATAGTACGAAATTTTTTATGCTGTGTTTAACTGATGACATAAGTTTACCTCTGCTCGGAACGGTATGAAGCGATCCTCGGATTTGCGAATTTTCTATAACACGAAGGAAAGAACCAGAGGAACCGTTCCCTCACGAAAAGCGAATAAAGTGAATGAGCGAAGGCGACTCACCGTTCCGTTGCCCGATGCTTTCGTGGTAGCCTCGTGGTGTCCTGTCCTCTCTGGTAGCGGTGGAGAACGGAAGCAAGCGTGCAGCAGGCAAGGCAAACGTGCAATCGGGCAGGCAGGCAGGCAGGCGAGAAAAGCACCCGTCGGATTCCGAGATGCGAGCACTCGCGCGATTTTGTCGAGTTTTCTCGAGAACCGTGAGCGATTGTTCTCTACGCCAGTTTGACGATGAGCTGACTTGATGGTGTCGGAGAGTGTGGGTTACTCCGACCACGTTCGGACGATGAGTGATTTCGAGAGCTCTCCGGCCTCTCTTCCGGATCGCGCACCTGTGAGTACAGCGCGAGCGAGTACTTCCTCCAAATTACTAGCGCTACCACCCGCGGGTGGGCAGCACGAGTCACGTGAGTCGTGCGAGTATCGATAATTGATCACGATCGCGATCCGCGACGTTTCGCGCGAGTCACCAATCAAGAAATCGCGATTACCGACCGCGATACTTATACTAATGCCAATAACAGAGCGACTTATGCGACAATATGTACACGCGAAAGCTAATTACTAACGTATGACGACAACAATTTATGGACTAATCAAACGAATCTATTTACACGCGTGAGCTCCAAACATCCCGCCCACCAAAAATACAACGTGTTGTAATTTTTAGTAATCAGAAGCGGTCACCCGCGGTAGTGTGCCCATCGGTAAAGGGCACAACTTAACCAGGGAGCGCGAGATTGAGCCGTCCGCTATCCTTCTTCAACTTCAAGCCCCGTATGGATTTTTGGCTCCGAGGAGCCGCAGTACCACGCTTTCTCAGCAAGAATGATTGGGGGACTCTCCGGGGAAAGAGTCGCCCTCTTGCGACATTTCCAAACAACTCAATCCTCTCTCATGCATGATAAAGTAGAGTAGCTCCATAACAATCAGAGCTCATAAATCAAACGTACAATCGCTCAAAAAGTTTATTATTACTTTTAATATTTTTCTATTAAAGTTATTAAACAAATACGGTACTGAAAAAGGAGCAAAGAGGTTAAGATTAAATAAATTATTAGTGAAATCTTTTCTTTCCTTATTATATAAGACGCATGACCAAAATAAATGTTCAATATCCTGGAAATCGCAGCCACAATTACAATCAGGTAAATCGCATAAACCGAATTTAAACTTAGTGGCATTAGTATACGGGTAGCCGACAATAATACGAGATATGACACCCATCCAGTGTCTGTCAATACGAAACTTAGATAAGTAAGAGACATTAATTCCAGTTTTAAAAAAGCTTACCATGTAAAATTTTCCAGATTCGATATTAATCCTCTCCAAGAACTCAGAATCAATTACCTTAGAAGAATCCAACAGTGAAGCAGTAACATCCCTGTGTGAGATTTTATTCTTTAACCCTTTGAAACATACATTTTTCTTTACACGGAAAACAGCTGAAATTTGTTACTCGGGGGTTTTCGGGCTGATCACGAATATGACCTCAGATTTTCAAAATTCAAAATGGCGAATCCAATATGGCAGACCGAATTCGTAAAAAGTTTCTTGCTTAAGTTGAAATTTGTCACTCGGGGGTTTTCGGGGTCGCTGATCACGAATATGACCTCAGATTTTCAAAATTTAAAATGGCGGATCCAATATGGCAGACCGAATTTGTAAAAAGTTTCTTGCTCAAGTTGAAATTTGTCACTCGGGCGTTTTCGGGGTCGCTGATCACGAATATGACCTCAGATTTTCAAAATTCAAAATGGCGAATCCAATATGGCGGACCGAATTCGTAAAAAGTTTAACCCCCGAGTAACAAATTTCAGCTTGAGCAAAAAGTTTTTTACGAATTCGGTCCGCCATATTGGATCCGCCATTTTGAATTTTGAAAATCTGAGGTCATATTCGTGATCAGCGACCCCGAAAACCCCCGAGTGACCAGCTTGATCAAGAAACTTTTTACAAATTCGGTCCGCCATATTAAATCCGCCATTTTGAATTTTGAAAATCTGAGGTCATATTCGTGATTAGCGACCCCAAAAACCCCTATGTATGATATTATACATGAATTCGGTAAATACTTTTCCTAATAATGAATTTTTCGCTTAAAAAGTGATATTTTTTAGCATTTGTTTATTGATATCAACAAATTCGGTGACAATATTCACCAATTGCGTGTAATTTTAGATTCTCTGACATGTTACGATATTGAAATTACAAAAAACCCGAAAAACTCGATTAAAAACTGGCTTAAAAACGGAATAAATGGTGGTAATCTAGGTGGGATAGATTCTACCCCGCTATGCCGCAAAGGGTTAAAAGCTCCACGCTAATTGAGGCAGTCCTAGCCGCGGAGTCCGCTCTCTCATTCCCAATAATACCAATGTGGGCAGGGCACCACGTAAATCTTATATATTTTTTGTTAATAAAAGCATATATATAATTCAACTTAATTTTAATATCTGCCATTAAGGGACAAAGTTTACAAAAGTTGAAGGGATTCGGACTTCTCAAGGCCATGAGGACGCTTAAGGAGTCCGTGCAAATATTTATGTTGTCCCATGAAAATTCCCAAATTAAGTCCAATGCTTTAGAAATGGCAAACGCCTCCGCCGAAAAAGAGCTGGAATATTGATTCAACTTAAACATCCTAGTAATATTCAAGGAAGGGACGATGTTCGCGATCGAACAAAAACCAGCATCGGGAGATTCATACCGCGTAGCTAAGAACTTCGCTATTTCAAAGTATTCTCTGTTTTTCTGCCTTTTGGAGTAAAGCCGGCGAAATTCTATAAAGGAATAGCTTCGTTCGACGAAATAGTCGCATGTTTCCTGGTAACGCGAAGGGCAGAAGAACAGAGTCTAATTGTTGTCAATACGAACCCGCTCCTTTGTCTCGGGACGTGAGGCATACCCCGAGACAAAGCGAGCGAGCAATAATACCGAACACATGGTCGGTCGCCGAACTCGAGTTCAGCTCGACGTTCGTTAATACGAACTCCTCGCACTGTCGACAGCTGATTGGCCTAGCCAAAATTTCGGCTCGTTACCGGGGGTCCGGAGGATTCGAGAAAATTCGGCAGTCGCGGAAATAAAACCCCGGACCCTCGCGCGCGGACTCGCATTCGACTGAAGTCTCGCCGTGCACGTTAATACGAATTTAAACTCACTCGCTTCTAACGCGCCTAAGCTGCTATTTCGTGCGATTCGAGAAGACTTGACGCGCTCGCGTAAAGTCTGCGACGACGGTGCGATCCGTGGCTCGCGGAAGAAGCCCTCGATTTTCGGCGATTTAACTCGTTGTTCACTATCGCCTGGAATATTTGTAAATTAACTGTGTAAATAGACTGTATATAGATCATATAACGTTTCTTTAAAATCAAGCCCTCTTCATCGCACCTCTCTTCCGATCCTACCTACGCTCGCGCACAGACGAAAACTGCACAACCCACTAGCGCATCGTTCTTAGATCCATCCGTGTAAATGTTTATCTCAGAAGAATATACTCTATTAAAAGAAACAAGATTAGTAAACGCAAGATTAGGGTTACCATGTTCCTTCACAAGGTAACCAGTATCGGTATCAATCAAGGGTAAAATTGAACATGATTGAAATGAATAAGAGTACTGAGGGTGCGCATACCAAGTATATAAATGATTCCTAAAAGAAAGTACCATAGACCATCTAGAGATTAAGAAGAGAATATTTCTAGGAGCAATACGTTGATTCTTCACCAATTCGTGAAAGTTATCTATTTTATTAATCAGCTTATTGTTACGTAGCTGAATAGACTTAGCAATGGAATCCATCACATTTAGTAACAACCCTCCTCATAAATGATTTCTGCCCACTGAAAGCCCAACACACGCGGTTAGATGAGGATTTAGGGATATTTAACGCAATCTTATATAAGGAGCATAAAATACGATCAATAGAGGAACGATATGTTTGCGCTGCGCTCATAAACCACATGGCTCCCCACTCAAGGATAGCCCCGATGGTGGCATTGATATAATTTAATGCTAGGGCAGAACTAATTCCACGGCATCTACCAGAAAGCCACTTGAGAATATTCAGGTAAATCTTGGATCTGGTATTTAAAGATTTAATGTGATCCCACCATCTAAGTCCAACGTCCATGATCAACCCAAGATATCTAATATGTTTGCTAAGAGGAACAGATCCACAAGCCAAATCAAGCTGGTCAGGTATATTCTGCTTCTTGCGATGGAAAATAATAAATTGTGTCTTGGGTAATAAAATAGACAGATCTAAACCTTCCAGCCAAAAGGCAAGCTGCTCAAAAGATCTCCTCAAGTCCGAGATGACTCTATCGAGACTGGTGTCCGAGAAGAGGATGGCAATATCATCAGCATATTGTAAAACAATGGCATTATAAGGGATATAAAAAAGAATGTCTTTAACATAAATATTAAATAAAATAGGGCTCAAAACAGATCCCTGCGGGATACCACGCTGTAGGCATCTCTTAGCATAAAAGGAACCAAATTCATAGAAACTAACGTATCTAGAAGAAAGGAGATTACAAAAAAAAGCGCTTATAACCATCGGGAATTCTCAGTTTGTTGATATAACTAAATAGGATATGGGGATTAACATTATCATATGCAGCCTTAATGCCAAGGAATAAAGCACCAGTCATAACTTTTTTTTTTTTTTTTTTTTTTTGGCAGGGGAGAAATCTTCGTCGACTGGGATCACCTCGGAGGGCTAAGATGGGAGCAACCAGTCACGGAACTTAGTTCCGATCGGGGAGCGCCCCCTCCCCGCCCGCCGGGCTTTACCCAGCCGCCCCCGTAGGGGAAGACCCTCCACCCCCGGGGTGGGATGGGGGAGTGTGGGATTCCACGCCGCTCGCGCGACGTGGCCTACCCACTAAAACTCCCTTGGGTTGCCCTACCTGTGCTCCCAAGGGGGAGCCACGGGAATCGCTAGCATTACTTCCGCAGCTCCCCCGCACTGTGCCGCACTCTTCCACGACACCCTAATCCTAATTTGCGACGGATGAGTGCAACCAGCTCACCCGCCGCCCCCCCCCCCACGGGTTGCTTGCGCAGCGGACGAATGACACGCCCGATCACTCGCCCGCCCCCGGCACGGGTGAGGGGAGGAGCTGACGTCCTCCCCCCCCGCACCCCCCTCCCTAAGAGGGAGGGGGGCAGGCGGGGACCGTGACCCCGAAAACCGACTCAAGGATCGGTCCGGAGCCCCGACCCCATACCCTCGCCGACGGGGGGGAGCAGCAGTGGCGAGCCTCCGTAGAGGCTCGCCCGCGCATCCCCCCGCCGGCACCCTCCACCGACCTGCTTGTCACAAACGGGGTGGGAGGGAGGCGGACCTAGATCCGCCCCCGTACCACCCCCTCTCCCCTCCTAACATGACACTCCCCCCTTAAAATGGGAGGAGCCCCGCGCCTCCGTGGATAGGGGACGCTCTCCCCCCGTCGGAGGGAAACGCCCTCCCCCCACCCGCGCGGGTGTCCTCTTCTCCTTCTTCCCTAGAAGATTCTATTGAATTTCTCTCCCTCAATGGGATGAGGATTCCTCGTTCCCACTGACTGGGTGAGGAGGGGCGGCTTCTCCCCTCCTCACCCTTTCGTCCGCCTCCTTCTGCGCCATGACTTGGTCGCAGAAGAGACGAACTTCCTCCACATTTCTTCTCCGGCCTCCCCAGGTCGGACCACTCACCAGTCATAACCTGTCTCGAAAAAGACCTGTAAATCTCCAAGTTAATAAAGGCCAGACAATCATCGCAAGACTTGCCTCTCCTGAAACCAAACTGACAATTTTTTTTTTTGTTTCGGAGGAAGAGAAAAATGCTTCGCGCATTCTACCAGGGGGCCGGCCCCCTAGGATATGTGGGGCTTGCACCCACTAAAAACCTCTCCCTAACATACAGCACGCTGGACAACAGTTGCAACACGCGGGAGACTCGAGGTATTACGTCACGTGTCACAACAGTCCTCTCGCAGAGCGACAGAAATACGTAAACCGAAGACAAAATCACACGAGGATTAAACAGGGACGCCGCGGAATCCGGCAGACATAACCCTCTAGTCAAATGCTGGCACAAGTGCCAGCATTCGACCACCTCAGATAGACCCCATGATAGTGTTATGCGGGCATTCATATCATCGAGGCCTATCATCATTGGCTGCGAGGCCATTCCACAGGGAACCACGGACGTCCCAAGGAAAGCGTACAAGGCCACAGGACATGTACGCACCAAACGAACAGGAACCCCTCTATCCGGAGAGAGGTTCCGCACGAAACAAAACCACGAGTTGAAAACTCGTTAACATAGAGGGTTACATATACCCACCACCAGGAAGACATTCGGACCCAAAGTCCGCATCACGGGCCGCTCTATGAGCGGCTTTATTACGGTCGCGCCCGTCCCACCCCCCCAGGCCCCCCAGAAGGGGAGGAGAGAGAAGGGGGAGGAGCGCAAACAGAGTAAAGTCCCGGGAGTCCCGCCACAGGCCGAGGAGACCCAGAGGGACGACCACCCGCGACCCGCCGCCACAACGGAGCATCCGGCAAAACCCACCGCGGAGCGGTGGGGCCGGAGCCCCGCAAGCACAGCGGTGAGCGGCGCCGCCACGGATGACCGACCCCCAGAGAAGCCACGACCCACCGCAGCGGAGCCCCCAGGAAAATAGCTAAATATGCGAAACGCAATAAAATATATCTATTAATTGCAGGGCCACCCAGCCGACCAAGGGACAACCGCGCACCGACCGCCCCCGGCCGACCACCCCCCAGGGATCCGGGAACGTCGCAGAAGCGACGCACCGGACCCCAGGAGGAGGAGAGCCGGAACCGACCGGCGCCCGACCACCCCAAGAACGGCAGAAAGACCCCGCCCGCACGCAAACGCAAACGCATCAAGACATAAAACGCAATACAGATCAGACCAAAAGACGCCGTAACAAAGTATCGCGAAAACGCGGTCCGCTATCCGGGATCAAAAGCCATCTGCTGCCGTTGTTGTTGCTGCCTCTGCCGTTCATCCTCTTCCTTGCGCCGAAGGACGCGTTCAGCGAAAACCGAGAACGCGTTCCAGCATTCCTTCGAAAAACATATCTTAGCAACGATATTCTTCAAGGAGAGGTCATGTCCCACTTCGGCGGTAAGCTCTCCGCGCTCTAAGGCCCAGAAATGACACACCGCCAACGTGTGTTCCGAAGTGTCCTCTTCTGCGTCGCAATAGCGACATATCGGAGTGTCTTCTTTCTGTATTCTATACAGATATGTGCCAAAGCATCCGTGCCCGGTTAAAAACTGGGTTATTCTGAACGTCAGAAAACCAGACATACGGTCCAGCCAATCTTCAATTGCCTCCCTCGTTCGCTTCCCCGGCAAATCCGCACGCATAACATGATCCCGCCAGAGTCCTCGCATCACATTCCATTCTTCCAAACGTACCGCAGCAGCCGAAATCTCATTGAAAGTTCCGTTTTCTTTCATGTTACGATGCCGAAAGTATGTGCGCCTCAGGAATTCCGCGTATAAATGTAGGGGTGGAACGCGGGCCAAAAGAGTGGCCGCCTCATATGAGACGGTACGATATGCCATGGTTGTCCTCAGAGCAGAGAGCCGAAGCGCGCGACGCATCTGTCTCTGCTTATTCTCCGAGGCCATAAACTCTTCACTCCAAATAGGAGCGGCGTACAAAGCTATGGAAGTGACCACCGAGTAGTAGAGGCGACGCTTATTCTCGACGGGCCCTCTCAGATTCGGGAGAATTGCGCACAAGGCACGATTAACTTTGGATATTTTGGACGCGACGTACTGTACATGGGTGTTAAACGCCCACCTCTTATCTATATAAACACCGAGGTACTTCATACTGTTAGATATCTTGATGTTTTGTCCCTCGTATACAAAGTTGGAATTTCGGGGGCAGTGTCCAAAAAATATAGCTTCCGTCTTAGACCAGGACACAGATAGACCAAGAAGACGGATGTTGATCATTAATCTATCAAGACATTCTGTTGCCAGAGCGCAGGCCGAGTCAAACTCGTCTTCAGCGACGAGAAGGAGAGTGTCGTCGGCATAGCAGACCACATGAGAATCTCCGGGGAGTAAAGTGCGGAGAACTTGATCAAAACCGAGGTTCCAGAGAGGAGGCCCCAGCACTGATCCCTGCGGGACTCCCCTGTTAACATCTCTGGAACAACGAGTGCCGTCGGATGAGGTGTATCTAATCTTCCTATTTCTCAGAAAATCCTCGAGAATGCGTCTCAGATATCGCGGAACACGCTTGCTCCTAATAGCAGTTCTAATGCTCGAGTGTTTAATGGAATTGAACGCGTTCTTGATATCCAATGAAATAGCGAGCACCACTCTGCCGTTCTCACGGGCCTCCGTAATAATGCTCTTCACCAGGAAGAGAGCGTCGGTGGTCGATCGCGATTTGCGAAAGCCGAATTGGTTCGGGGAGAGATCGTATCTAGGGTTCTCCTCCAAATAGGCAGCCAGACGATTCGCGATCACTCTCTCAAAGACCTTACCGGTCTCATTTAAGAGACATATCGGTCGTGCTTTAGGCATTTCGCCGGGTGGTGGGGCATCTCCCTTGGGGATCAACACAAGATCCGCTACTTTCCAGTTTGCTGGAAAAACTCCAGTCTGCATGCAAATGTTAAAGCCTAACGTTATACGACTCAGCATGCATGGCGGTAGCTTTTTAAGAGCGGTTGCCTTAAAGCCGTCCGGGCCAGGTGCCGTACTGCTGGACTTTTTGGCGGCAATAGCATCGCCAACCTCTTCAGGGGTGATAGGAGTTCTCCCCTCCTCGCAGTCCCCCAAGTCCACCCGAGACAATTCCCGACCAGGTGGGAACAAATCGTCCAAAAGGCGGTTCAGAATTTCTGGCTCAAGAGTGGTGGTGAGACCCGGAGTGGGTTTCCGTAGTTTACTAAGCACCAGCCTGTAAGGAAGACCTCATGGATCCTCATTCAACGTAGCCAGCAGTTCCTGCCAGGCAGTGGACTTGGCGTTCTTGATTTCGCACTTTAAGTTATAACTCGCAGAGATGTATGCGACTCTTTTGGCTTCCAACACCTCCGGTAAATCTCTGCCCCTACCACGAGTCCAGTCTCTTCTCGCGGCTATAGCTGCGGTTCTTAATTGCGCGATGTGTCCGCTCCACCAGTAAGCCCTGTCTGATCTGGGAGCGCGCAAGCGGGGAACCGCCGTGCAGCATGCGTCATATATACAATTGTGGATCCAGCGATCCGGTCCAACGTCAGTCATATAATCCGGGTCACTAGGAGTTACCGCGCATCTCCATTCAATTGCCTCCTGATAGAGTCCGATATCCATTTTCCTAAAATTCCACCGACGAATAGGTGGCGGTAATGGACGCTGGGTTGATGAATCCATAATCCTGAAGGATATGTAGAAATGATCGGACATGGACTCCATGTCACTACGAACGGACCAATCGCGGATTCTGCCAAGGAGATCCGGAGAGGTCCAAGTCAAGTCTATTATCGAAGTCCCCTGATGACTCGAAAAGGTGGGGTGATTACCCCGATTTAAGAAGCGCCAATCAAGCTGAGAGGCCAGCTCCTCGAGTGACTTTCCCCTGACGTTGGTAGAATTAGATCCCCATGAGTGTGCGTGGGCATTAAAATCTCCACATACGATTATCCTGTTATTGTGTGTAACGCTAGAGCAAATGAGGGAGAGCTCCTCCAAAAAGTCCGAGTAAGCCTGAAGATCGACATTAGGAGAGATATAGCACGCGAGGATATATACTTCGCCCAGTCTTACTAGAACAGAATGCACACCACGGGCTTCCAGTATAGCGGGATGTGTCGCAACTCTGTTATTAATGAAAATAGCAGCAAGATGATCATGACTGTGATACCACATTTGATAGGGACTGTGCGTTCGAGCAGGTTCCGACACTGCACAAACGGCAGCTCCCATTTCCATCGAATAGTGTACAAGGAGGTCCTGAGCCTCCTTGTTCCTATTAAGATTTATTTGAAGGCAAAGTGTCATCTCTGCGTTGTTTCACGACCACCCGCCGAAGAATCCCTCCGTCGTCCACGTGTCGAGTCCAAGCTCATACATCCACTCAATGAACCCAGACGGTGATCACTGGGTCTACCAGCGCCCCTGCAAATAACGCAGCAAGGGTCCGCACCACAGGTGCCAATCTGATGACCACGCTCGCCACATCTGAAACAAGCGCCGGTCCGATCCTCGGGGTAGTTGCACGTGGTCCGAACGTGACCAAAGCGCCAGCACCTATAACACTGCACGGGTCTGGCTTCTAAAAGCTCGACCCGTGCAATGGTCCATCCAATCTTGAATTTACCAGAGGTAGAAATCCTCACCGCCGCGGACAGAGGGCACTTAACCCAGACCGAGTTAAGCCCGTTGTTCATTTTGCGGATGTTTCCAACTTTTATAAGGTATTCATCACAATCTCCCGCTATGGATATCTCGTTTGTTATCTCAGTTGGAGAGATAGAATCATCAAAATTCCAGATACGCAACTCGCCCATGGTAGTTGGGCGAGTAATGCGTATCGTGTTACAGTCCAGGACCTCTTTAAGCTTTCCGACAAGCGTGTCAGCTTTCGAGACACCATCCTCGCCAGGGATCTCGATGATGACCCCACCATTGATACCGCGCCGAATCTTAGACCCCTCTATACCCAGAGTGTCAAGACTGATGCTATCTCGCGCCTTCTTTAATATGTCTGCATAACTGACGTCTTCATTCAGACTCGTAATCGAGACCGCCGCGGTTCTCGGAGGTCTACGCAGGCGGGTATTCGATCGAGATCCACCACCGGAGTTTTCAATCCTGTTGCTACGAACAATTGGTGTACGTTGATTTTGACTGTTATCGACGGGAAGCGACGTAGGGGCCCGTGCACCAGAAGTCTCCCCATCGGATAATCCGGACGTTTCGGTGGTATCATTTTTAAATGAAGTCCTTGTGCTCCTCTTCTTAGATCTATTAATTGAGCCGTTAGTAATGTCCCCCGGATGATTGCCGAATTTGGAGCGTAATTCCTCCATATTGGCTACCAGTTGAGCAATCTGTCTGTTCATGTGTTCGAACATGCGAGTAGGACCTACGTCTATTTCCGAGTTCACAGCTCGGGTCAAGATTCGTTCATGACGAGTCTCGACGTCAGACTTTGTGTTCATATGTTTATTAGGAGAAATTTTCTTCTTAAGGATTGTGGTAGGAGCATCAGTTGTATCCGTTTCGGATCCAGACACATTTGGGTATTTCCGGATTTTAACAATTTTGTCCACCAAAGCCTCATTTGAAGTGATCCTGGCTCTAGGTTCCCTTTGTGGAAGGGGAGGGTAGTCTTCCGAATATTTCGATCCATGCCCACTACTCGACTTCTGAGCATCAATTTCCCCAGGTATGTCATTCTCATCCAGAGGTGACTTCAAGGAGGGGTCTGAACGCCTTACAGAACCCTTCAGGCCTCTAATTTCTTCGCGAAGAGTTTCAATATTTCTACGAAGTTCCTCGTTTTTCTTTCGTAGATCAAATTGCTCCTTCTTCTGTATTTCTTGATCGCGCGTGATCTTGCGTAATTGGGCTGTCAGATTTTTATTTTGTAGCTCCAGGTTTTTAATATCCCCGGTAGCGTTCAGACGTTCACGATATGTGTCGATTACTCCAAAGAGATTGGTAATACCATTTCGCAAATAACCAGTAAAGTTACCCTTAAAGTTTTTGCTACTGGAACGAATGCCTTCCATTTTCTCTAGACATTCAGCGGCATAGCTCGTAAGTTGCTCGGTGTCAAATGTACGTAATTTAGTAGCAGCAACAGGAGGAATGCTAAATTTATGCTTGACGGGTGTCGAGACTGGGGTGTACACCTCATTATCAGAACCAGTGTACCTTCTTTTGGTAGGCTTAACCATAGAAGTGTCCTGTGAATTCGGCGAAGAGCGTTCCTTCCTCTTCTCCCTACTAGGAGTAGGTGGAGGAGGCGCGTCCTCGTCGTCATCATCCTCAATCATTATAATTTCATCGTTGGTGTGTTCAGACTGATGTGTAGACTCCTCAGATTCAGAGACGTACCTTTTTGAAGAACGAGAGGTAGGGTCCTCATTTTTATTTTGGTTGTCACTGCCCACCGAGGTCTGTGAATCCCCGATCATATCTGAAATGACTTTCCTAGCCAAATCCACGCCTCGATCATATGTGTCTTCCATATTTACTTCTTCATCAATCTCCCTGTCACAGGTGTCCGTAGTCTGAGATTGCTCACGTGAGTTGCTTTCTCCTAAAGAGGAGCTTTTAAATAACACCGGAGGGGTTACTACCTCTGTCCAATCTTCAGGTTTGCGATCAGGGCGCAATGCTATGTCTTCAATTCTTATATTTTTATTTTTGTTTTTATTTTTATTTTCGCTAGGCCCATCGCTTGATTTAGGGACAAGCCCATCGACGTGGGGGTCGCTGGGACCGCACTCCCCCCGCGCCGGCCTCTGGGTATCCGAAGTCCCTGAGACAGTAAGGTTATGCTCCGAAGTCGTACTTTCCATGGTTCGATTTATTTATTTCAGGGGTATCCTCCCCTTAGGACAAATTGAGTTCAGATGTACCCTGCCCAAGATACACCCTAGGACCGCTCGTCGAAGAATACGCAGCGTCCAACTGCGTACTCTACAGTCAGATGTGCGACTGTAATGAAGATATTCCCGCGCCAGAGCAGTACGCAGGAGATAATTGATAATCGAAGAGATTATTATAGTCATTGATAAAGAAAAAAGACTAAACTAAGTCTATCGTCCATGATAATGACTGAATAATTCAGTCATACACTTATACAATGTGTACAACACATAATATTTATCTAGCACAGGAGTTCTCTTGTATTAAATTACAATTATGTTTCCAAAATGAATATAGATATAGGCGCTAAGACGGCGCAACTAATTTCAGACTATTTAGCATATTAACATGCAATTCCAATATATAAGTAGTACGAGTAGTGTGAATAATAATGTGGTAGTAATGCCACCCAGCATGGGGGAGTATACATGTTAATCTCTATTTTCTCTTATTCTTGTTTATTCTTATTTTCTCTTATTCTTATTTTCTTTTAAGTCGATAAGAAATGTGACAGGAAATAGATAAGGATCAATCAGTATAGGAGGCCAGGAATTAGATTGCTCCCCATCTTTTGCAAATTTCATCTGTTTTTTATGCAATGCTAGGTGGACAAGAATCATATTTACATATCAAAACATTAATCGCTATAAATATACGCTATAAATATATATACACGCACCATGGTTCACGCGTGTCCACGAGCTTCAACACCGTATAAATGAATGTAAGAACGTAATGTATATTTATTACTGTCGGCGTAAGTCACATAAAGCAGACATATCACGCAGACAAGCGCGAACCAGCCTGACCGGGCAGATCACGGAGGATTAATCTCCGTCGTTTACGGATTATCATTAGGAATAATGCAACAATTACAGCACATATGCAGGTTTCCCTGCTATGAAAAGAAAGATATATTCCAAGAGTCAGTATATATGAATGTGCATGTGAGGTCGCCTGAGGCGACGAAAATCCTTAAATGTAACTCAGTACTGTTATGTATCGTGTCTCGAAAACGAATTTGTTCCAAAAGTCAGTACTCACGCATATACATGTGATGTCGCCTTAAAGTGACAAAAGTCCCTAGATGTAGAAAACTGAGTTTTACATCATGTGATTCTCAAACTCAGTCAAAGTAGGCAATAATATATTAACCTACGTCTGTCGTTAAACAATAATAAAGCCTAAATAATTGTTGCAACATTCCACTATCAATAATTTGCAAATAAACGCTGAATAATAATTAAGTAAGGAGTGATCGATGGGTGATAATAATATAAATGAAAATCATATATATATATAGTGTGGTAACATAAACATTAACACAAAGAAGTCCAATTGTAATATGAATTACATCATTAATAAATAAATAAAGAAAAAGAAGAGAATTTCAGTGTATAAGCATTTATTTCTTCTACCCAATTTGGTGTCCTGAAACATATTGTCAGTCAAGTAGAAATGCATCTCAACGCATACAATTTATAGAGGTTATGTAACCTCATACTGAAAAACTGTTTAATGTTTAATGTTAATCATTATTGTTGCACGAGTCATACGTTGAGAGTACATTATGGACCTCTTTGTACTTACACGAGGGACAGAAACAGATAACAAACAATATATATTTGCAGATTGCAGAATAGTAATTGAGAGATTTCACCGCCACCGAATTCAATCCTATCATACAAGTAACAGTGACGTATTAATATCACATGATATCCAAAAAGATTGAAACTAATCATTATTACACCTTTAAAGCAGTAATGTCTATCGTATTGGAATAATGTTCATTTAAATAAGTAAGTTTACAACACCAAGAGCCGCCCTTACATATCATGTAGTCTAGATATCGAGTATTAAGGAACAGAGTAACTATATCTTGTGATAAATCCACACTGATCCTATTAACTGTAAGCAGCTGTATATATTCAACGCAATATCCCGATATATTTATACTTTAGAGCTTATAAATCAGTAAAATCAAAGACTCATAATGTCTCACTTTAATACCACGTAGTAATGTTTGGTATTGAAAGTAAAGTAAACTCAGGCTTAAAACCGTATCTGTCTTGTTAAACAATCACTGTTTCACCATACTAACATAATATTTATTATATTTATTCTATTGAAACATATAAATCAGAAAAACTAAGGTCTCAAAATGTCATATTTCAATACTATGTGGTACAAATGTTAAATATTGAAAATTGAGTATATTCTGACTTGAGTTTATATCCATATTACTGAAAAATCATCGTTACACCTAATAGGCGTAATATTTGTCATATTTATTCTATTGGAACATATAAATCGATAATACTAAAGTCTAGAAATGTCATATTTCAATGCTACGTGGTATAAGTCTCTGATAATGAAAATTGAGTGCCATAATATTCTGTCATATTTATTCTATTGGAACATATAAATTGATAATACTAAAGTCTAAAAATATCATATTTCAATACTATGTGATATAAGTATTTGATAATGAAAATTGAGTATACTCTGACTTAAATTTATGTCTATATTACTAAACAACCACTGTTACATCTTGCTGACATGATATTTGTCATATTTATTCTATTAAAGCATATAAAACGATAAAACTGAAATTTCAAAGTGTCATACTTCGCTACCACATAGTATGGTTGCCTGATATTGAAAATTGAGTGTACTCTGACTTAAATTTACATCTAAATTACCAAATAATCATAGTTACACCTTACTGACGTAATATTTGTTATATTTATTCCATCTGAAACGCTTAGAACAATAAGACCAATATAAGACTTTGTGTCACTCAGTATAGGTTATACAGGTTATGTCATTATCATGACTATAGGACATGAGAAGGATAATCACAAATAAACAATATATGTTGAATACAATGTTGCGTCACTCATTTATTTATTCATTCGTCGATTCCCCAGGCCATTAAGTATGTATGTTCTGCAATATGCAAAAGTAAGACACAGGATATACAATCACATGAACAAGATACATACAGCAACTTGCATACAAAGTTCACAAGAACACTTAATACATATAATCATCCATCGTTCTGTAGTATATTACAGAATCAGTTATGAATAATCAGCATTTATTGCAATTAACGCAATAGTGCAGTAGGACACGAGTTTATATATAATATATCCGCACGCATATGACACACGTTATCGTAGATAATCAAGTATTATGTTATAATAATAATAATCTGTAGAAATATATGAGATTACGTCTATCTCACACTAAAAACGTAACAAAATCAGAGCTTCGTGAGCGTGTAATATATAATGAAGAATTAGAGTCTGGTAGAAAAGACTGATTAACATCGGCCCGTCGTTGCTGAAATATGACCGCGCGGAGATACACCCGAGCGAAGGAGGATGCCCGTCGATGTCAAAGGACAGTGATCGCGAAAGAGCCACGGCACAGCCGCAGCCATATCACATTCGCGAAGCGTCATAAATTGTCATATCACCGGTTGACGCCATATTATAGTCACTGTTTCTCACGCGAAAAGACACGAGGCGCACCGAAATCGGCCATCTTATCAAGAACGTAACAACCGACGTGAGAAGAAGCCGCGAAACACGCCGGGGTCAGCCATTTTCACGATCAACGAGCGTATCGCCGAGAAAACTAATTCCAAGCCATGTTCGCGAAATGAATTCGTCCCCTCGTACCATTTTCAGAGACAGACGAAAAGACGGACACACATGTCACTCCGAAAACACCTAACTCACCATATTCGTATAATAAAGTGAGAATGAGATGGAATTTATGCAGTCTAAGGGCATTAAGGCCAGATATATGTAACGACCTTCCTTCCTTCATATAAAACAAAATGCTTTCCTCTAGAATGGCAAAGGTAGCCATCTTGTCATAGAGCGTGCCACGAGGAATGATCTCATAAGAATCGTATATATATCAATGCAATCCAGAGGCATCAAGGCCAAAAATACACTTATCATCCTTCCTTCCTTCATATAGAATCGAGTGCCTTCTTCTCGAGGGCAGGGGTAGCCATAAGTTCGTGATATTTCTGTGTCTTTTAGTCATTAAGTGTCACGCGGCACACAGCACATAGGTCCCGTAAAGGCAGCCATTACGTATGAAAGTTATTAATGTTAAAATCAAGTTCATCTTAACAATATCCACAATAATTTATATATAGATCGTCTCGTAATCATAGCACGAATCACCACATATAAAAATTTCACAGAAATTCAAGATATAAAAATCACAATCAATACACTGATGCGGAGCGACATGAAACACGTCCATCCTCCTTCGTGCCTTGGCCGACAATTTGGTAGGATATTCTCCAACTCAATAAATTTCTCAAATCTGTCCTTGATCAGTTTTTCAAAAAGTTTAAATACATTAGAAGCTAAAGAAATAGGTCTAAAACCTTTATTACTTAGTTTGGGGATGAGAACAATGTCGAAAAACTTCCAATTAGACGGGAAAGATCCATCCAATAATATTAGATTAAAGATATTTGTCAGTATAGATAACGCGGAATCCGGTAGAATACTCAAAATTAGATTTGAAATAAGATCAGGACCCGGAGAACTTTTGGTTTCAGAAGAGGGATTATGCCTGAACGCCTCTAAGGCCGTATCCTCTCTAGTCAAAGGTGGCAATGATATCTCTAGGAGTCTCGTGAGTCGAAAGGCTCAAAACAATGTGACACACTACTAGGCGGCCGGTCCTCGCGGGCCGGTCGTCGCACGAGCCCGGTTTGCCGTACGGCGCCTCTGCCCGTCGTCGGGATCTCACTGCTTACGACGGCACGGCGTCTAACGGTCAAACATGAGTTTCGCGAGTTCGATGCCGAGACTCGGAATCGTCTGTAGACGACTTAGGTCCCCAGGCAATTACCCGCTTAAGATCATTTAAGGAAAGGTCTTCGTCAAAAAGCGAGACATGCGGGGTATGTGTAATATCTTCGAAGGAGTTCGGGACCCAAGGCGGAGAAAAATCTCTGATGAAACTATGAACTTGGGAGATACGACTGACAATTGGTGGATTGTATTCTGCAAAAAAAGCAGAGTTCTTAAAAGAGTTAATCAAATTCCAGAAGGTCTTAGGGTCAAAATCTCTCCCCAGATCGTTGATGAAGGAAGTAAAATTTTCCTTTTTTCTTTTACGTATAATCCGTTTGCAATTATCCGAGATCTTTCTATAGTTAGCTAAAGTCTCCCTAGAAGGATTCGCTCTAAGAGTCCCGTAAGCACCTTTCCTAAGTGTTTTGACTTCCTCACACTCCCTGTTCCACCAGGGTTTATTAATATGTTTCCTCTCGTCCTTAGGCCTGTATGATTTACAAGAGTCTGATCCAACGTCAAAAGAGATGATCAATCCTGAAGAATCGAAAATAGCCCCAGCACGAAGAGCACAGTCGATGATAATAGCACTCCAATTCTCATAAACCAAGGCACCAGGCAAATCGCCTACCGAAAAATCGGTCATCCGCTCATTTACCATGCCAATAAAGCAGTCCTTGTCCATATTAGAAAAACACAGCCTGGTTCTCCTGGAAGCATTAGGGTAATTGGGATTATAATTAACCTGTATTAAAATAGAAAAATGAACGCTCCCGCAAGGTTCATCTAAGGTATTCCAGGAGCAGCTATGACTCATTGCTTGTGGAACCAAAGAGATATCGGGAACACTGTGATACTCAGGGTTAGCCGAGACTCTAGTTAAAGAACCGTCATTGAGGAGGACGAAATCAGAGTCCACAATCGCTTCGGATAAGGCTATACCATCACTATTTGGTCTAGAGGATCCCCACATCTCGTGTTGTGTATTAAAATCACCACAAATAATAATATTATTAGAGCCAGAGGTGGTAACTACCGAATCCAGTAAGTTGGACCAACACTCCAGACCCATGCGTATGTGCGGAGGTTTGTAAAGCGAAATGAGTAATATTCTCTTAGGCGATATTTTCTTACAGAGTAGAGAGATACATGTTAATTCGATGCCAGGGTTATTAGAGAAAATAAACTCAAATATGATCGGGTCAAATTCTTTCCGACAAAGAATGGCGGTACCCCCTTCACAAACATCATCTGGTCTGTCATTTCTGAAAGCAATAAAATCTTTAAATGAGAAATAAGAAAGCGGACCCAACCAGGTCTCTTGTAAGCAAGCCATATCATAACCCAAGATCAGATTAGAGAACTCCGGGAACTTTCCAGTAATACCCCTGCAATTCCACTGCAATATTCTCAAAGCCATTGATATAGAATTAATTTAGCTTGCGGAAAATTAAGCCAAGGTACTGTAACAAAGCCGAAGCTTTGTATTTTTCTGATTTACCTGAGTTATATAAATATCGCAGATCATGAAGAATGATATCAGAGGTAGGAAAAGTACTTGAAAGTGATTCGAGATTAGACTCAACCAAACTAGATTCTCTGGGGAAGTCCCTAGAGGGTGATTCCACAGGGGGAGGACAAATAGTATCATCCATTACAGATTGAGAATTGATCGAATTCGTACTATTCACTCTCTTGGATCGTTTCTTTAAGTTAAAACTCGAGTTTTGGACCTCGTATAGGTCAAATTTATTCCAAATCATATAAGCGTGGCCCTTGAAGAGGATCACTGCCTGTTGACAAGAATTAATGTCCCTTGTTCTAATAATTCTCTTTGCTTGAGCGTAAGAGGTATTTGTATACGCCATGACCGTGTTAATTATTTTATGTTTTAATAAAACCGGACAAGTGAAATCCGAGGAGATATGCTCTCCCCCGCAGTTAATGCACTTAGGTTCCAAATTACAATCTCCATCACCAGAAGGGTGATGTAGACTATATCTTTCACATGATCTGATGCTTCTACAAGTAAGGGTGGAGTGACCCCATCTATAGCAATTTGTGCATTTACGAATATTATTAATGAACGGAAAAACTCTGCATCTGACCCTCCAAATGTAAATATGCGAAAGCAAAAAATTCGAAGCAAAAACCACCTTGACAGACGTTGAGTCCACTAGCTCATTACTAGACCTCTCACGGAATTTCAGTCTCTCCAAAGAGCAAATCTTTAATGAATCACCCGGCCATGAAATACCCTCGCGGATTTCATCGATAGTTAAAGAAGGGTTCATGTCTCTAATTACAGCAACCCGGAAAACTTTATAATTTGGAGCATAAGCAATCAAGCCGTTCGGTAGAGCATTTTTGCTAGATAATAAATCGTTCGCTTCCACATAAGAGGAAAATTCCACGCAGATTAAATTCCCTCCCAGTCTCCGGATCGCTGTAACGCAGTTATATTTCGTACACAGTAGTTTTCCGATACTCATAGGATGTAAGTTACCGATATTAAAAGATGTAGAGAAAGATTCTATATGTACAGGATAAGGCGCAATAATTGCATCCGAATATCTGTTATTTCTTTGCGAAAGTATAAATTTTTCTCTACCCGAACTTTGAGCCTCGTCAGATTTACCCTTATCCAAAATATTACACTCCGAATCCGTATCGTTACGGCGGCGTTTAATAGAGCTCCCATTCTCCTTCTCCTTAGGAGATTTGCGATTCGAGTTCTTCGGCATGATGAGTGAAATTACAACTCAACCCTACAGGATGGTAGTGTTGTGCCGCGCCTGGGACCGGGGATCGAAACCGGCACAGGGTTCTTGAGATCCGCCGGATAGGAGGAAGAGAGGACACTTATTGAATTTTCAGTCGAGTTGAATAAACAGATAACTTTATTATCACACTTGTTGATTTGCACTACCCTGACTTGCGGGTTACAATATGTTAACGTTACGTCGACTCGCGGTACGCGCTCGGTTCTTAGACTGCCCGCCGTTTCTTGGAAGGGCGGGCGTTTTATCGCCTCCGTGTTGCTGACTTAGCAGTCAGCGCTTTTGATTTTAGGATCGGAGGCCTAGCGATCGGAATGCCCATATATGGTCATAACCGCGACTCGTGCTGGCCTTCGTGTCAGCGGTCCTCGTCGCTAGGGTCGGATTTCTTACCGGCGGCGACTCGTAGTTGCTAAGTGCACTAACTAATCTATAATATGTTGTGCGCTCACAACAGTAGCAAGTTATTCGCAGAGAAGAAAAATTATCGCCCAATAATCTCAAATTAACGCATATAAATAAAATAAGGCGCAACTAAATTCAAATAAAACGCGTGCACACACTAGTGGCAAATATGTCTAATTCTAATTAGTTTCTATAGACCGTAATGTGATCACGCACGCAGAGGAATAATAATAGCCATAAGAACACACAGTACACATAGGGTAGACCGGGGCACGTTGTCACACATTTTGTTCAATATTTTTTGTATTTTTTACATTCAATATTTGAGAGTACTTTGATATGCCAAAATTTTGAGTGAACCCTCAGTTTCAATTGGACAGTATCGAATTTTGTGTGATTGTTACTCTACAGTTGTTACATAACAATAAATAACGACAGGTCGCTTGTGACAACGTGCCCCGGTCACGGGGTACGATGTCACATCAAATGTAATTGCAGGCAAAATGTTATCCAAACTGTATTCAACGTAAATATCAATATATTATAGTGCGCTGCAATGTAAAAAAGTAAAATCCTTCACAGAAACATTTATTTATTTCAAAAAAGTACAAAAAGCACGAAGTTTTCGTCTTAATCTAAATACAAGAATTCCACTCAAATGCGCAACTTATTGATACACATTTAACAGCAAGACGAATTACTTCTAGATCGACTACTGCGGCTCTCGCAGTTTTCCGTTTGTAGGAGCGCACCATATCCCAATTGCACCTATGGCATTAAAATTCGTGACAACGTGTTCCGAGGGCATTTTTTTACTTTAAACAGCCTCATGGCCGACACGTTTAAGATATTCATAAGGTTAGGTATTACACGCGGTAGGTAAAAGTACATACTTTAAGATAATATAAAGGTCTATTCTGAAAAAACATAAGCTTCATGTCCAGTACGTTGAATATTAGACAATAAAATTTTACTTACGGTCGCAAAAAACTTTCAAGTTGATTTTACGTCAACACAGCTGGAGCAATCTCAACACTGTAAACATACCAAAGATGGGCATACACTAACACGTTTTGGGAATAACGGGTGTTGTCCTCTGATTATTAGTTTTTTAAATAAAGCCGATGTGACAACGTGCCCCGTGTGACAACGTGCCCCGGTCTACCCTAAATCATCGTTGTAGCGGAAGTCTTAAGACCCCGAACAAAAGGAATGTGAACACGCGCGTAAAGATTGGTAGTAAGCGTAAAGACACAAACTAAGGAGATCCACTCGATATACCGTTGAAAATCAAATGACGTATCTCAGAAATCTTACTAATGATTAATATGTAGATATTGGTAGGTACTACCCGCTCCAATATTGGGTATCTGAATCTCTTTAGATTCTATATACCGCCCGAAATAATGTGAACCGGTACGTATAAAATGAATTCAAGCTATAAGAACACGTTGTGGTACGTGATCTTCGTTATAACAGAACAAAAGAAGTGTGATCACGCGCGCAAGTCTTACGAGCACACAGTAAACACATTTGTTCTTGTAATAAGCGCTTAAGGATGTTCTATAGGGACAGGTCCAGCAAAAAGTCATGGAAATCTTAAAAACACCGATATTAATTCTCTAGAGATCCAAAGACAAAAAAATATATGCAAATAGTTACGACAAGTCTAATAGAATGTAAAAAACGTAGATTTAGTGACTGTAAATAACTGTTACTACTATTTTTTTCTTAAACAAAATCTCGGCAAAATAATTTTTGACAGTGAATTTGCCCTGAATTCAACTTTAAAAAATTAAATCTGTGGAGAATTATAAAATAAAGTAATTGCTCTAAACTCATAATTTTAGTCATATTCAATAATATAAATTAAATATATAGTATAAACATGAAAATTATATTTTTATTATAATGATATTTGCTGTAAATATATTAATAAGCTACGCAGCTAAATGTGACAACACTGTACAATCCAAAAGGTTGGGAGGCCTGTTTTCACACACACGTACTTACACAGATCTAGTTAATGACATATTGGAGGTTACTGTTCACTATATTGGAGGTAGCTTGTTGTTTAACCGCAATTATCGCACAAAATGTATCGATGGAAAGGAAAAATCGCTACTAAAAAACAATATGAAAAAAGACTTGTGCAACAGAAGAATGGATATAAAAAAAAAAATCCAATGGAAGAAAATATTGAGAATGCTGAAGAAAGTGTTCCAGAAATTATGCATGGACTACGTATCGTCGAATTAAAATTGTTAGGTGAACAACTGTAGTGCATCTCATGTAAAGAAGCATTATCGCTACAATTTCTGGAGACTGAGATATATCAAGGGTTAGCATCAGAATTAACTATTAGATGTCACAAATGTTTGCTGTTGAATAAGGTTATTACGAGCAAAACTCATATTCATGAATCTGGAAATAAACACAGCCTTCGTTATGACATTAATTCAAAATGTGCACTAGGTAAAAATATTATTTTTTTACTTAAAAGTTAGATTTCAAAGCTGTATAATGTAAGGTTAATTTTTATTATGTTTCATTTTTTTAGGAGCACTTCACAGTGGATTAGGCTGGTCACAATTAAATAAACTGTTTGCATGTATGAATATACCCTGCTTCAATTTTATAACTTTTAAAAAATATGAAAAAGAAGTTGGATTAGTGGCAGAAGCAGTGGCAAAAAAAGCTGTAAAAATGCTGTAGCGCTAGAAAGGCAGAGATCTATAGATGAAGTAGTTACTACTGAAAAATTATTGTAATTATCTAATTTTTCATTGGTTTATTGTCCCTATTTTCCTGGTTACAGATTCTTTCTTTGAAATAAAAAATGAAAGTATCGAAAAAGTAAGATTACTTACTTGAAGTACTTACTTTACTATAATAATATATAAAATATATATAATACATAAAATAATAAAGACCCCTTACTCAAAAAATAATCCATAATCATAAAACTTAGTATAGGTTTTTGAATTGTATATATAATTATTAACCGAAGTTCTGTAAATTATAATACTTTAATGACAAAATTAATTTAGACGTTCTTAACCCTTGTTTGTCACACTGGGATCAAATCAACCCCACGACCATATATTCCCTTAATTTTAAGTACAGAAACCTATGAGGAGCGGGTCTATAGTGACATTTGTCAAAAAAAAATATTGAATTTTTTTATAAAACAGCCATTTTGCTTCCTCATAAAGGAAGCTTTGTTTTCGTAAATTTCGTATATGAACCTTTGATTGCGTATAAAGTTGGGTCTAGTCAACCAAATTTAAATGAATTATATATGAAACAGGGGTAGAAAAAACCAAAGAAAAGATTGTTTTTTGAGTTTTTGATGCCAATATGTTCAGAGTGTTGTAAAACGTCAAAATATCGCCTAAAAAAAAATGTCCGTATGTGTGTGTGTGTGTGTGTGTGTGTGTGTGTGTGTGTATGTGCACATTTGATGTTGTGGTTGCTCTAACTTCCGCAAATATTGAGATATCGGGCTGTTTTTTTTTTTAATCGATAGAGTATCATTCAAGGAAGGTTGGTATTGAATTTGGCGATGATCGGTAAAAAAGGTTTTTTTTTAAATTTTGAATTTTTTTAGAAATACCCGTGGTTGCTCTAACTTTTGTAAATTTTGAAATATTGGACTATTTCCAATTTTATTATATTCTTCAGTCTTTTCTACCCCTATTTCAAATATAATTCTTTAAAATTTGATTCATCAGTTCTCGTGTTAAACACATTTGAAATTTCGGAGAATTCGTACATACATATAGAAACTTTATAAAGCTGGGTCTAATCAATAAAATTTTAAAAAATTATATATAAAATAGGGGTATAAAGTTGCTAAGAATATAATAAAACTATAAATAGCCCGATATTTCAAAATTTGCCACACATATTTCACATATAAAAAAATTATAGACCTTTGATTGTGTATAAAAATGGATCTAATCAATCAAATCTTAAAGAATTATATATGAAATAAGGGTAGAAAAGACTGAAGAACATAATAAAATTAGAAATAGTCCAATATTTTGAATTTAAAAAAAATTTAAAAACTTAAAAAAAAAACCCTTTACTGAATTAATAAAAATTGCTAATAATGAAGGGGTTCCCGATTTTTATCCCTAATTTTCGCAAATTTTGAGATATCAAGCTTAACTTTTTTTATGGATAGAGTATCATTAAAGGTAGGTTGATGTTGAATTTGGCAATGATCGGTGAAGGAGTTACCGATTTTTGCCTAAAAAGTGTACAAGTTATATATATATATAACTTGTATATATAACTGTACTATATATATATATATATATATATATATATATATATATATATATATATATATATATATATATATATATATAGAACGTATCATTAAAGGAAGATTGTTTTAAATTTTGCGAAGATTGGTAATCGATAGAGTATCATTCAAGGAAGGTTGGTATTGAATTTGGCGATGATCGGTAAAAAGGTTTTTTTTTTAAATTTTGAATTTTTTTAGAAATACCCGTGGTTGCTCTAACTTTTGTAAATTTTGAAATATTAGACTATTGCTTCCTCATAGAGGAAGCTTTGTTTTCGTAAATTTCGTATATGAACCTTTGATTGCGTATAAAGTTGGGTCTAGTCAACCAAATTTAAATGAATTATATATGAAACAGGGGTAGAAAAAACCAAAGAAAAGATTGTTTTTTGAGTTTTTGATGCCAATATGTTCAGAGTGTTGTAAAACGTCAAAATATCGCCTAAAAAAAAATGTCCGTATGTGTGTGTGTGTGTGTGTGTGTATGTGCACATTTGATGTTGTGGTTGCTCTAACTTCCGCAAATATTGAGATATCGGGCTGTTTTTTTTTTTAATCGATAGAGTATCATTCAAGGAAGGTTGGTATTGAATTTGGCGATGATCGGTAAAAAAGGTTTTTTTTTAAATTTTGAATTTTTTTAGAAATACCCGTGGTTGCTCTAACTTTTGTAAATTTTGAAATATTGGACTATTTCCAATTTTATTATATTCTTCAGTCTTTTCTACCCCTATTTCAAATATAATTCTTTAAAATTTGATTCATCAGTTCTCGTGTTAAACACATTTGAAATTTCGGAGAATTCGTACATACATATAGAAACTTTATAAAGCTGGGTCTAATCAATAAAATTTTAAAAAATTATATATAAAATAGGGGTATAAAGTTGCTAAGAATATAATAAAACTATAAATAGCCCGATATTTCAAAATTTGCCACACATATTTCACATATAAAAAAATTATAGACCTTTGATTGTGTATAAAAATGGATCTAATCAATCAAATCTTAAAGAATTATATATGAAATAAGGGTAGAAAAGACTGAAGAACATAATAAAATTAGAAATAGTCCAATATTTTGAATTTAAAAAAAATTTAAAAACTTAAAAAAAAAACCCTTTACTGAATTAATAAAAATTGCTAATAATGAAGGGGTTCCCGATTTTTATCCCTAATTTTCGCAAATTTTGAGATATCAAGCTTAACTTTTTTTATGGATAGAGTATCATTAAAGGTAGGTTGATGTTGAATTTGGCAATGATCGGTGAAGGAGTTACCGATTTTTGCCTAAAAAGTGTACAAGTTATATATATATATAACTTGTATATATAACTGTACTATATATATATATATATATATATATATATATATATATATATATATATATATATATATATATATATATATATATAGAACGTATCATTAAAGGAAGATTGTTTTAAATTTTGCGAAGATTGGTAATCGATAGAGTATCATTCAAGGAAGGTTGGTATTGAATTTGGCGATGATCGGTAAAAAGGTTTTTTTTTTAAATTTTGAATTTTTTTAGAAATACCCGTGGTTGCTCTAACTTTTGTAAATTTTGAAATATTAGACTATTGCTTCCTCATAGAGGAAGCTTTGTTTTCGTAAATTTCGTATATGAACCTTTGATTGCGTATAAAGTTGGGTCTAGTCAACCAAATTTAAATGAATTATATATGAAACAGGGGTAGAAAAAACCAAAGAAAAGATTGTTTTTTGAGTTTTTGATGCCAATATGTTCAGAGTGTTGTAAAACGTCAAAATATCGCCTAAAAAAAAATGTCCGTATGTGTGTGTGTGTGTGTGTGTGTGTATGTGCACATTTGATGTTGTGGTTGTTCTAACTTCCGCAAATATTGAGATATCGGGCTGTTTTTTTTTTAATCGATAGAGTATCATTCAAGGAAGGTTGGTATTGAATTTGGCGATGATCGGTAAAAAGGTTCTTTTTTAAAAAAATTTTGAATTTTTTTAGAAATACCCGTGGTTGCTCTAACTTTTGTAAATTTTGAAATATTGGACTATTTCTAATTTTATTATATTCTTCAGTCTTTTCTACCCCTATTTCATATATAATTCTTTAAAATTTGATTCATCAGTTTTCGTGTTAAACACATTTGAAATTTCGGAGAATTCGTACATACATAGAAACTTCTGGGTCTAATCAATAAAATTTTAAATAATTATATATAAAATAGTGGTATAAAGTTGCTAAGAATATAATAAAACTATAAATAGCCCGATAATTCAAAATTTGCCACACATATTTCACATATAAAAAAATTATAGACCTTTGATTGTGTATAAAAATGGATCTCTTTCTAAGGAGAACAGTTAGAACATCTTAAGTCTCAATAAATGAGACATCAAAAAATGAT
The DNA here is from genome assembly GCA_030770225.1 of Temnothorax unifasciatus. Classification (NCBI taxonomy): domain Eukaryota; kingdom Metazoa; phylum Arthropoda; class Insecta; order Hymenoptera; family Formicidae; genus Temnothorax; species Temnothorax unifasciatus. The sequence goes on along the minus strand of JASTWK010000944.1, from coordinate 33,496 downwards.
GTTTTAGGATAATAAAAAAGTGTGCAAGTAGAAACTTGCACATTGCTTCCTCACAGTTCTTAAGTGTGCAAGTAAAAACTTGCACAGTGCTTCCTCACAGTTCTTAAGTGTGCAAGTAGAAACTTGCACAGTGCTTCCTCATAGTTCTTAAGTGTGCAAGTAGAAACTTGCACATTGCTTCCTCATAGTTCTTAAGTGTGCAAGTAGAAACTTGCACATTGCTTCCTCAGAGTTCTTAAGTGTGCAAGTAGAAACTTGCACATTGCTTCCTCATAGTTCTTAAGTGTGCAAGTAGAAACTTGCACATTGCTTCCTCATAGTTCTTAAGTGTGCAAGTAGAAACTTGCACATTGTTTTTAAGTGTGCAAGTAGAAACCTGCACATTGTTTTAAAGTGTGCAAGTAGAAACTTGCACATTGCTTCCTCATAGTTTTTAAGTGTGCAAGTGGAAACTTGTACATTGCTTTATCATAGTTTTAAGTGTGCAAGTAGGAACTTGTTTAAGTGAGCAAGTAGAAACTTGGACATTGCTTTCTTTTAGTTTTTAAGTGTGCAAGTAGAAACCTGCACAATGTTTTAAAGTGTGCAAGTAGAAACTTGTTTTAAGTGTGCAAGTAGAAACCTGCACATTGCTTTCTTATGGTTTTGAAGTGTGCAAGTAGAAACCTTCGCTCACAAAGCTTCCTTTATGAGGAAGCCAAAACAAATAAATACTAATAATTATACATTGAATAAAATACAAGCTTCCTCATAGAGGAGCTTTGTGAGCGAAGGTTTCTACTTGCACACTTAAAACAAGTTTCTACTTGCACACTTTAAAACATTGTGCAGGTTTCTACTTGCACACTTAAAAACTAAAAGAAAGCAATGTCCAAGTTTCTACTTGCTCACTTAAACAAGTTCCTACTTGCACACTTAAAACTATGATAAAGCAAGTGTACAAGTTTCCACTTGCACACTTAAAAACTATGAGGAAGCAATGTGCAAGTTTCTACTTGCACACTTTAAAACAATGTGCAGGTTTCTACTTGCACATAAAAACTTGTACTTGTTTTTATTTGTTGGGGGCTATTTTAATTTTTTTATCATACATAATGTTAATTTTTGGCTATATAACCTACATAACTTTTAAAAGTAAGCTTTTAAGAAGCTCTAAAAAAATTGGCAAGTTAAAATATTGAATAGCTTATTTGTTATAACAATTTTTGTTGTTGGGGTAGATTCCACCCCAATGTAGCAAGTACGTGACGTCTACAGAAGTGTGACAAGTAAGGGTTAATGTCAAATTCTAAATTATTACGCATATTAATAACTTTTTATGTTTTAAAAAAATAAATTTACATTTTTTTCGGATTTTTAAGTAATATTTTTTATTTTTAAGAATTTATCGCATTCTATTACAATGCTTTATCGCTGTTATAATTCTTTAGTTATTTTTCTTCACTTTGGGAGTAAAATATAATAGTAAAAATATTTTTTTCAATTATTTTTGTAGTAATGTAGTAATGTGTAGTAATTTTAATAAAAAATTGAAACAAAAAGTATTCTCAATTTTATTTTTTGAAAGTTGTTTCCAATTATTATATACAGGCCTGAGGAATTCCAAACAGGATTTATTATTCCACATCAAGAGTCACAGAGCATATCACCTAATGATAAAGTTCGTGTGATGGTGTCTTATGACATGGGATGGAGTACAAGAGGATCCGGTCGAAATTATGATAGCCTAAATGGCTTTGGTGCTATCATTGGTCATTACAGCGGAATGGTCTTAGATTACGCGACTTGCAACAGAAAATGTAAAAGGTGTGATAATAATGATGGACACGTTCCTGACCACGATTGTCGTCGAAATTTCTACGGTTCTGCAAAAGCCATGGAGCCTTGTGTAGGGAAAAAACTAGTCATCGAGAGTGAAATCCTCAAATCCCAAAATGTAGATGTTGGAGTTTTGATAGGGGACGACGATAGTTCCACCATTGCTGCTTGTCGAAGCGCTAGTAATCATCCTATCCTCAAACAATCTGATAAAAATCACGCGTCAAAAGGTGTCAAAAAACAACTCTATGGTATTAAAAAAAAAAAACATAAAGAGCTGACAAAGGAGGGTATTACATATCTTCATAAGTGCTTTACGTATGCCATTGCGCAAAATACAGGAAATAGCATAGCTATGGCCGCCAATATACGTAGTATTCCACATCATGCTTTCAACGATCATACTCAATGTGGCATATGGTGCGGCTACATAAAAAATAAGGAAAATTATGATCATCGTGCTGTGCCTGGAGGATTTAGTAATCAAAATTTGTTTCAAGATTTGAAAGAAGTGTTTTATAAATTAGCTGATAACGCTGCAAAGTTTGCCTGTGGAGCCTCCAGTAATCGCAATGAGAGTTTAAATACCACAATGGCAAGTAAAGCCCCCAAATCCCGTTGTTACAGCATGAATGCATCCGCAGATTTTCGATTTTCATGCAGTGTAGCTCAGAAAAACCTTGGGGAAAAATATACTCAAGACATAGCAAACAAAATTTAGCTATCATCCGGAAAGCACCATTTACGTCATATCTCCAAGACAGACAAAACTTATTTGCAACGGAAAGCTCGTATAAATACTCATCAATATAAAAAAAAGCGTATGGAACAAAAGAAACTTCGTAGCATTCTGCGCTATCGAAGAGAAAATAGCGAAGGGCTTACGTATGAAAGTAATTGTGGCTTATTGACTCAGCCAGCTGTACCTATTGAGGAAGAAAATAACGAGCGTGATAAGGAGAGTGATATTCCGATCATTCTCTTTGATCTAGAGACTTCAAGCCTGAGACGAGATTGCGACATCTTGCAGATTGCAGCTAAATCTGTCAAAAAGAATTTTGATATTTATATCAATCCAACGCAGCAAGTCTCCATAGGTGCGACTGCAGCCAATGGTTTAATCAATTGTTATGGAGATCTTATGCACCATGGACTCAAAGTGTCATCAGTTCCAATGAAAGTTGCATTGGAAAAGTTTCTGAAATGGATTGAGAGTTTTGAGACGAAGTGTGTTCTCGCTGCGCATAATTTATGTTTTGATGGTCCTAGATTATATGATGCTATAAGGAAACACAATCTCGACGATAAATTTTCTAGTTTAATATACGGTTTTGTGGATACGCTACCCATAATTAAACAAATAACTGGAAAAAAAAGGTAAAGGCGCCTGTACATTGAGTGGATTAGCGAATTTACTAAATATTGATACTGTAGGAGCACATAACGCAATTTATCACTGCAGTCTGTTAGATAAAGTATTATATGCATTAAAAATTACAAATGAAATCTTATTACAAAATGTCACGTTACACTATCAAAAAATAAACGATTGGAACGTTCAAGATCAAGATAAAGAAAACTTTGTAATGCTAGCACCACTCGAAAAAATCTTAGGGGCAGCGACTCGCAAAAAATTGGCAAAAGCTGCAATAAGCCTAAACACTTTGCAAAACGTGTACTCTACATCTGGAACTGTTGATATTCAAGAGTTTTTCAAACAAAATAAGGTTGTCCATTTTCACGGAAATACAATTCAAAAAATTATCGATTTTCTTACTAAAAAAAATTAATTATAAGATTATTAGAAAGTATATTGTATACGATAAAAGAAATGTTTATAAAATATGTTTATAAAAGAAATGCTAATGTTTATAAAATGGATATAATTTATGAGTATAACTTATTTTATGTTAAAAAAAGAGTTTCTGTTTGTCGTTATATAAAATGTTTATTTGCATTTTGTTTTAATTATTTGTAATTTTCCAATTAAACACGGAATGTCTACTTTAATATTGTGTAATTATTGAAAAGTCCTTGTTTCAAAAACTAACAAAATTAATTACAAACTTATTTTTCGAGTATACATGCTTTACGGACGGAGCAGCTGATTCCGGTGTTGCCACACTTCCATGCTGCGCGCGCCGATAGTCCGATCCGTCAATAATTTCATTACTCTTTTTGCAATTTCTTCAAAACTATGTTGTAAATCGTTTCAAATTTTGTTGCTATATCTTTGTTTGTTGATGATCTATGTGGCAACTCCATTAAACACCAGCCTTTAGAGTTATTGCCGACGACACGTTATATTTGAAATACGCGCGGAGCAACTTCAAGTCGGGAAACGCGGAGAGATTCAAGTTGTCAATCGCGGAGAGTTTCAAGACATTAATTGACAGTTTCATGTAACGCAAGTTGCTTAGCAACATCCGTTGTTGATTCTCGCCGCCGAATTTCTCGGGTATATAAGCAGGGCACATTGCAGAGGAGATTCGGTGTTTGCGAGCAGTCGGCCGAGACGGTTGAGCTAGCCTCACCATTCCGCGCTCAGAAAACTCCCAGCACCCTTCCCGGCTCGCCGAGGAAGTGGTGAAGAAGTCGACCGAGCGACGCAAGACACAACCGCTCCCTTTGCAACTACATACGAAGAGGAGGAAGGTTGTTCTTGGCGATAGCCTAGCAAACGGCGCTCAATCAACTCCCGGTGCTAGTCAACCGAAGGATCTTTTTCCGAACCCTCCGAAAAAGACTCCCCAGCATCCTCTATCCAGCGCCAGACGCGAGAGGAAGATCATCCTTATTGATCCACCCGGTGCTAGCCACCAGGAAGTCGGTTTGAGGAAGCAGAAGGCTGGGTCCCTACCATCTCTCCTCAGTCCTCAATCCTCCGGTGCCCGGTCACCGTCGCCTAGAGGTAAAAATACTTCGAGCGTTAAATCGCTGTCAGGCACAAGACGCACTGTTAATCATTCGCCAGTTCTGGGTGCCAGCAGACCAACTCTTCTGGTCACTCCTAAATCTCGTATCTCCTTTCTTCCTGCAGCCTCAACGCCTAAACCAGAGTTGGAGAAGCTTCTGGAGGAATTCCAGGTGCCACGCCTCCTTTCTCCTATTCCTCCCTCGCCACAGAGTCTCATCGAGAAGAAGACGACGGAAAAAACTTCTCAGACCGAGGAGACGAAAGGGCCGACAGTGAAGCATCGTAGCGTAGCAACGCAAACGAAGACGCGAGGAAGAAAGCGTCAAAGAAACGTCTATTTAAAATCAAATAAAGAAAACTATATTTGTCCCAATTGTAAGAAATGTTCAAATTGTGGAAAATGTTAGAGAAATAAATATGGTTATATAAAAGGTGTAAAATAATATCTTAGCGAATATAAACTGTGACGTGACAAGTCGCGTCTCCTTCCCGGACGGGCTCGGCCGAGGGGAATTCGGGGATGCCTTCTCGTCGGAGCGAGGGGAGGGCGGACGCGTTAATTGGTCTAATTAGCATTTAAGTTTAAGGGATTGCCAGGGATAACCAGTCAACCTGTAACGGCCGTGGGCCGCAACGAGGGAGAATTGGCAGGATTGCGGAAGCGGCTGGAGGAGGCATAATCGACGGTCGGGTCGCCCGGACCTCCCCGCAGGCGCATGAGTGTCGCCGGCCGGAGCTCGCCCTACATTCGGTCGCAACAGCGGCAGGAGAGGACCCCGGGGTACACCCGAGCGAAATGCCATTCAGGCCGGGGCGCCGAGCGGCCCAGGGAAGTGCGCAGCCCTGGGACCGCCCCGACAAGGAGTTGCCAGCGGACGGGGCCAAGGCCCGGCCAGCCTGACCCCGAACGTCGACTCAATCATCGCGGCCCGGACAGCCGGTTGATTTGAAAAGCCCGCGTGGAGCCGGAAGTAATTGTGACGGCGCCGCCAGAGAGGGAGGCGCGCGAGTAGCCGAGGGACCGATGAGAGCGCCCTAAAGTGGAGTGGCGCCACCGGAAGTACCGGCGCGCGAGCAACGGGCGCCGAGAGCGCGAGGATTGGTGATCCGGTCCGGCGGCGCGCAACGGCGCAGGCGCGGGGAACCGGCGCGATCCCGGCAGACGAGAGCACCGTCACTGTCGTGCCGGCATGAGACGAGGAGGCATCGCCCGAAGTACGAGCCGCCCGGACGAAGGAACGAGCATCGAATATTGTAAGGTTACCACCCTGGCGTCCCCGCGATAGGAAAGAGGGTTCGCTCGAGGCGCTGGCCCCAGTCGCGTGTTTGTTACCTCGGCGCCGCAGGAATTACCTGCGACCGGCCACATGAACGAGTACCTTCGCTACCTTGTGCTCTTTGTGTTCGTGCGGGGCCTCGCCGACGGTGAACTCGCATGTAAGTAGAGACCTGGTGCCCTCCCCGGGAGCACTGTCGCGGCCGACAGTCGCGTGGCGTGGAATCGTGTTAATCGTGTCGTGTTTGCGTTATGAATCGTGGCGTGCTTGCGTTAATGATCGTCTCGTGGGTGTTCGCGTTAAGCGGAATGTTCGTGCCGCGTATTTGTTTAATCGCGTTATTGGAAAGGATCGCGTATTGTGAAGTAGGGCTGCGAGCCACGAGTGGTCATGTATTATTTTGAAGGGCACTCGGCCTCGTAGTCGAATAGCGTATTCGGGCCCTCGAGGACGGCGAAATTTGCGTTGGGAGGACGGGAGAATCGTCGGGATTGGCGCGGGGCCGCGGAATCTCCGTGTTGCGAGAAGATTCGGGATTCGCGTGGAAAGCCGCGGGATCGTCTGCGATACGAGTCCGTATTTTGTGTTCGGGGAGCGATCGCCGGCCGGCGGGGCCGGTGCGGCGAGATCGCCCATAATTTTGGCGTCGTGCAAAATCGAGGTGGCCCGAATATTCGTCGTGGGCGTGAATAGAAGTGCGATCGGTGATTTGGCGGCTTAAGTATTCGTGTGCGTTCGTAGTAAGGTACCGCGTTACCTTAGTTTTGTGTGTATTGCGAGTAATATTGTTGCGAATAATGTTTCCGTTCTAGATTGCGTTAATTTCTCTTGCGGTCGTTGAATTCGTCGCGTTAACTTCTCGCGTGCGTCGATCGTGCCAATTGACCTTGTCGCGTTAGTTTATCCTCGCGCGTTAATTTCCGTTACGTTCTTGCGGGTCAAGCCGCCTGCGTTCTTGCGTTAATCTGTTCGACAATTCGCTGTTCATTCGATTGGAGAGCCTAGCGTTGGCCTCTCCTTACGCGACCGTTCAAACAAGACACCTGATACATTGTCTGATATTATTCAAATATATTACACCTAATTGTTTTCTAATGTTTTGTGTGGTTAATTGCGTCACGCCCCCTCTCCGAATTCCCCGAAAAGAAGCTACGCCCTGAGATATCGCGTAGGATCGTGTATCGAGTAAGGTATCGTACGGTGGTGCGACTTGTCGCACCTGGCGCCCATTGCATTATTTGACTGAGTATCTAATTGAGTATCTGATTGTGCGCTTTAATCCTCGATAGCCCTCCTCCGGATAGCGAGACCGGGGGAAAAAGCGTCGCAAAATAGGAAAACGTAAATCAGCGAGCGACTAATTAATTTCCTAAAATCTACTTGTGTGTAAAATATCACTATATTCGTTACATTTTTTAATGTCCTTTTTAACACTTTTCTCTGTAACGCCATAAGGTTATATGTTAAAACTCGGATATTAAAAAATTGATAACTTTTTATCTAAATTGTGAATCGATCTGAAATTTGGCCCCGAACTTTGAAAGATTATACAGAATATGATATTAAATTTTCATCAACTTTGTTACATTTTGCTTAACTATATAAAACATCCTTAAGGACGCCAAACTAAAGGAATGTAATCACGCAAGCAATGAGTGTTAGTAAACTTACGAAAATAAGGACGTTTACACAATATACAATATATCGTTGAGATTCAAATTAGATATCTTAATAATGAAATATTCTCGCATATATTTAAATTAAAACGCAATGAGGATTAAATTACATTAAGTATGCGCTATTTATAATATGAAATCTCGACGATTCAAAAACACATAAAGAAAAGAAAAGATTAACTACCAATAACGAAAGAACGACTGAATTTTTAAACACTTACTTAACATCTGATTGTTATTTCGCAGACTCACCCTACCAGGAGAATACATTCTATGAGAGACGCAATCTGGTAAACGTATACGTTTATCTTCTCCGGCCGTTCCGAACGTATCAGAATTTACAATTCTCCGACTGTTCCAGTGATCCATAAATGAGAATTTAACGAATTTCCATCCGTCCCAAGATTGCTCAGATGTTATAATCTCCGATTATTCCTAATGCTCCAGAATTTGCGACTCCCCGAATGCTCCAATGACCATTGGTATTCCAAGATGTACCGCTTCTTCAAACAATCCCAGGCTTACTCCATTTTTAAGAATTGGCCAGATCCATCTCAAAATCAAACCAGTGATTGATCCAGAATAAATCGCTACTCCAGTAACTCCAAAGATTACTCCGATATTAAGGAGCCGATGAGACCATCTCAAATTATGCGACGTCCGCCGCTCGTAACAGGCAGGTTGAGCACACGTGCTAACGCAACGAGAGCTCACGACGGAATCCGTCCGCCATCCGAACCTTGGCGACACGCGGGACGCCATCGCTACCCGAATGTAGCGCCTCCACACGGCCGCGCTTCCAGCGCAGAGGGAACGCGTTATCGTCTTTTATGAGCACTAAAGAGCCCACGGTGAGCGAGTGGACGGAGGTCCACCATTTGGGCTGCAGAGTATTAAGGTACTCCTTGTGCTAGCGCTTCCAAAAATCCTGATAGATCCGCTGTACTAGCTGCCATCGACCTAAGCGATTCGTCGACAGCGGAGTCAGGTCGGGCGAGAGAACTGCCACGAGCGGCTCCATGGTGAGGAAATGTCCCGGAGATAGAACCTCGAGATCCAAAGGATCGGTGCTCAGAGGGCAGAGAGGTCGGGAATTCAGGATGGACTCGATCTGAGCGAGGACCATAGTGAACTCCTCTATTGATAAGTGTAACGTTCGCGTTTTCCCGCACGGAGTTAGCTCTCCGGGCCAGGATGAGAAAACGTGGAGACACTGGTTGGTTTCACACAATAGTCTTTTATTCCTTAGTACACATCTGTAGTACACATAAGTGGAGGGCGTGAGTGTAGGTGTATGTGCGTATGTTGCTCCGCTGAGCCGCTATGTATCCGTGTGTGCGGGGTCGGACAAGTTCGCGATTTATCGCGATCGGATTCGCTGACAAAGACGGAGGCGCGGTTGCCTTATGCTGCGTTCCCACTATACGCGTCGCGCGTCACGTTACGACGCACAGTGGGAAGAAAACTCATGTTTTTGGACAAAAATCTGCCTACAACACAAAACTTAACCGATTAAAATAAAAAATACTTGTGAATATTTGTACTTTTTCGTGGTACTGCTTAAAAATAATTGTTTAATAATTTCTATTATAACATTTAAAAAAACATGTCAAAGTTAATCTTTTGCTTCTTCGTAAAGGAAGCTTTGTATCTGTGAAAAACAATTAAGTTTTTTATGTTTTAGAAACATGTTTTTTGAAATCTTACAAGTTGAAACATGTAAAAAAACAACTTTTTTTCATGTCTGTGTATATACGCGTGCGCGTGTTTGTGTATGCACCGATATCTCGAGAAAAGTTTAACCGATTTTGTTAGAAACAGAAAGAAATAGAGAGAGAGAGAGAGAGAAAGTAAAAGGTAGAGAGATTGTGTCCTTGTGTCCATGTGTTTCATTTATGTGTTCATGTTGAAACGGTGTATCTCTCCGCGTGATCCACGCAGACAGCGTTGCGCGACAGACCTTGATCACGTGGGAAGGGAGAGGTTCGACGTTGCGCAGTGGACACGGTAACAATAGGTGTGAGTGAGACGGCGAGTGAGACGGCGCGTGCGCGGGCCGTGCAAGCACGAGCGTGCAAGCGACGAGCGGTCATTCTTCCTTCGACCGTGCGAGTGATCACGCTCTCTGGATTGAGACGATTCGGTTGCGTCGTACGATCGTTAACGATATCTTGTAAATATCTGTACTTTTGCGGTCGTGTAATTTTCCTAAAGTTATAAAGCGAGAATCTGATATACGAAAAGAGGACATTCACATTATAGTCCAGTCGGCAGGTACATTTGAAAATCGACTAATTAGGACAAAGCTGCAAAAAATTTTAATCGCTTTGTTTGGGTGTCAGTAATAATGTACTAAGTTTCCGACCTCCCCCGTGGTGTGCTTCGGCCGCAATCTTGGAAGAAAGAGGTAAAAAATCGGTTTTTTGCGAATATGTCGGTTTCCATTAGACTTAGGCTAAAATAGTTTAATACAATATTGTAGGGAATTAAATTCTCTACAAAAAAGAAAGTATAGGTTTTTTTCCTACGACCAATAGTTTTGGCGCTAGAGCTGGGAAAAGTAGGATATTTTTTGTAAGAAACGGTTTCAGCGACTTTATCTCGCCATATCTCACTTCTCAGAGGCTGTACTTTTGAACTCGTTTCCTCACCACCTTGCGGTAGAGTTAGTGGCGCGTTTTTTTTATGTGATGTTCCCTGTAGGCCTAATCCACTCAGTTTATTATTAAGATTATGAGAATTTTTTTTACCAGGATTGTCTTAATTATTCAGTAATATAATTAAACTTGTGAGTGTCAACGATTTAAAACGACGAATGCGAGTCAGGCACGAAACGTGGTGCGCAAATAAAAAAAAACCGTGTATTCAGATGTGATGAACGTTTCGGCTCTTCTTTCGAGTCATCTTCACCATTTATTGAGATAAGAAGATTCTATTCCTGCAGAGCTCGAGGTAGAAAGTTCCCTTCTTGAGGAGATGTCGTGACAAGCGAGCTGGTACGCACGGTTATAGTGGACATTTTCGCTGTGAAAAGGAAAAATATGTTTAGTCAATCGTTAAAACAGAAAGAGAAAGGAGAGAGCTTACCTCAAGGTCTGCAGCAGTCAGAGAAGTACAAAAATTAATTATTCAAATCTTGTTCTTTTTGATGTAGAGAGTTGGCAAATGTCATCTTCCGCAGCATCTTCCTTTTCCTCAATATTATCTTCCTCCTCTGCTTTTTCTAGTTCTTCCTCGTTGTTCGAATCAATCTCATTGTCAGGATCGGTCAATGTCTCCTCAAAATGTTGAACAGTTACGTCGATTTCTTCATCGTCACAGTGATCTATTATAATGTCGATGTTTGTGCATGCCTCGACAGTTGACAAGTCACAGGGCATCGCAATCCAGCTTTTCTGCAACAGCAATTCGCTTTGCAGCCTTTTGTGCATTTGCAGAAGATCTTCTTCAGAATATCCTGCGGAGCGGCTTCCTTCATTGAAGGAACTGGAAATAAACCATTTTGTTAGAAAATAACGCAGAAATTAGTTGAGCGGTGTGTTCGCTTGCGCGAAATCGTCGGTATGACGTGTAGTTGTATTCGAATCCTGGCGTTAGTGAGCCGCGGCGGCTGCATTCGAGAACGATGTATGATTGCGATCGCGGCGCAGCAACGGGCGTGGTCGAGAGAGAGAGAGAAAGAGAGAGAGAGAGAGAGAGAGAGAGAGAGAGAGAGAGAGAGAGAGTAGCGCGTGCGCGTGCAGGTTCGTGCGTGCGAGCGGTCCGTAGAGCGGGCATTCTTGTGCTGACCGTCTCAAGCGACACATCGTCTTTCAGTATCGCTTACATTCATTGCACGAGGCGATTAACCAATATCGTCGACGTTTCGATATCTTTGTCAATCGTCGAAGTGATCCTACGGAAGAAACATATCAGCGCGGCTGATATTAATTACCGAGAAGGGACGAGTCACATTCCCGAGAAACAATCGTCGCCATTACTTCGACGGCGGAAGACGGAAGGCCATCGACGCCATAGAAGGTTCGAGAAGAGCCTTTACGGGCTTACTCGAGAGCATTGTCGCTATCCCAGGACAAGAGGTGTCCTGTTGGAGATGATCTTTTCGATCATCACTCAGAAGAATTCTTCTTCTGCATCTAAAGAAGACGAGAATTATCGTAACGAGAAGGCATTCTCGACAGCCTTCGAGAAAAGTAATTGGTGCCGACAATCCGGCCCTGATAAATTGAAGCAATTGATAACGACGCGCACGTATGTTAATTCCGTTACTCTCTTTCTCTATTCATATTCACTGTATGACACGTGGTGTGAGAACGATTAACGAAGTAATACGTAAAGTTCCACCGTTCCAACGGTTTCTTGTAACATTCGCTACCATCTTTTCTGCGTTGATAACAGTAAATAGTAAAATCTCTTGTTGCGGTTTCGATACGATTCAGATATTCAACATTATTTGTGGAAAAGATAATTATCTCGTGCGAACTATTGCGAATCATTTTACTGTCTCGTGCGATATAAAGGCTGTGCGACTTGTTGCGAGAATAATTATATGAAATGCTGATTGAAATAAACTTTGTTTCATGGTTATATGAGATAATACGTCATGAATGATGCGATATGATATTAGCAATATGCAGCAAATATAAAAGATATTTGCATAAGGTCACTCGTTGCTTAGATTGCTTTGGGATCATCAAGTATTCTTCAATTACATTGAACATGCTAAGATTATATTATCTTGTCAAGAAATTGATCTGCGCTTAACATCTCGATCTGACGTATTAATTCATCTATATAATTTTAAGGTATTTATGATATTGTGTTTATTTTAATAATGTCTTGTATTTCTTTTCAACGAATGGTCCTTTTATTTGAATCAATTGCTTTCTGAATTGCAAACTAAATACTCTATCCACTTCAGGATTTTACATATCATGAGAGATACCTCAACACAAAACAACGTCTTATCCAAAAGACTGTTAAAAATGTAATAGACATAACGTGTCATACAGACATCTTTCTCTATTTCATTAAAAGGATTATTCGTCAAATGATTATTTTCTTATTGAACCATTTACATTGAATGTTTATTCTGCAATTTGATATTGTTTCTATGTGCCAATCGTATAATACCATTGATAATTTGACTAGAATATAAGAATATACCATTTTCAAACCCGAACCATACGATGTGTGTCGTTTCCTATTTCAAATCTAGAGTCAAGATTCACGAATAAGACAGTCCATCAAACACATTTTTTGTATATTTTCAGCCCCAATCTTGATGATTTTTTTTTACTCCGCGCCACTGCTGAATCTGATAATAGACTCTGAAGAAGTGTTGACGTGCAGCTCCTTCAGTAGGTAGTATAGAAACAATGTTGAACATTACTTTCGACGTAGATTTGGCGAAACATGAAAATCAAAACTCATCCAGAAAACTACTGCTTTTTGCTTCGTATAAAGCGAGAATACATTTTTGTCTTGCTATGTCAATGAAATCTGGATGAGCATCCGGATCTCCAAAAAATTTTGAAATATTCTGCAAATTTTCATCTTTTTGGAACAGTTTAATAAATTTTATTTTACCCTGCCTGAAAAATGTTGAAGTGGTATCACAACCAGTGAATGCTTGAAGAAACAGAATATGCTTAGCAATATCAGGATTGGAAGAAAGTAGATGAATAAATCTTCTGCTCTGTTTTTTCTTTACTCGGTTTCATGAAATAGATGTTAGATTTAGATGATGCTAAGACTGTCAGTAACACTAAAAGATCAATATCTTTGCCAACTATTACTATGGAATCGTAATTCTTCGATGCATCAATCGCAGTATTGACAATAAGATCGAGTGTCAGCATCTTCAATAGCTTGCTTGATAATAAATCCTGCAGTTTAAAGTTTTTTACTCAACATTGAGATAAGTCCATCCTTATTTTTTTCATTTGATAGAAATTTTTCTTGGGGCATGGTAACTATCATAGATTAATTGAAAAGTACGCTCGCAGAAACATAATCGTCATAACTATATTTTTTAATTTATTTAAAATCTTGGATGCTCCTATCTTTTAACAAGGAGTGTACTTATAGCACTGTCGAATAAATAATACAAAGCTAGATGTGTGAAATAACAACGGTTCACTAGCACAATAACAATGCCATTTATTTGAGAAGTGAGATACGGCGAGATAGAGTCGCTAAAACCGTTTGTTACAAAAAGTATCCTACTTCTCCTGGCTCTAGCGCCAAAACTATTGGTTGTAGGAAAAAAATCTATACTTCCTTTTTTGTAGAGAATTTAATTCCCTGCAATATTGTATTAAACTATTTTAGCCTAAATCTAATGGAAACCGACATATTCGCAAAAAACCGATTTTTTACCTCTTTCTTCCAAAATGGCGGGGGAGGTCGGAAACTTAGTACGTCATTACTGACACCCAAACAAAAAGATTAAAATTTTTTGCAGCTTTGTCTTAATTAGTCGATTTATTTGTCATTTTTAACGACGTGCCGACTGGACTATTAACGGGACCGCAAGCCGACAAGTATAGTAATACACGAAAGAAGGAAGGCCGTCCGGCATTTTTTATATCTGAAGGAAGGAAGGACGCCCATCGTCAGTCCCTGACGATTCTTCACTCGCAGGACGTTAACGCCCTTACCGGTGGAAAGAAAGTACCCTTAAGGGTGTGAAGCCAGATATATTATCCTTTTAAGGATTTTATACATGAGAGAAGGAAAATCTGCATTTCTAAGGTAAATCTTCGATTTACATTAATTTCAGTGAGTAGCTCGCGAGCTGGGTTAAGCCTGGTATGACGTAGTTCATTGCCGGGTTACATTTCGAACATTCGTTACTAGCCCAGTCAAATGGGTATTTTACAAGGAAATAATACTACCAGCGCTGTAACTAGCATGGAAGTGTGTCTTTTGGGATTGTAATGAACATACTAAAAGCTCACCCCCGTACCATTGTCGTAGCAAAAATGGGGGTGCAAAAAAGGTCCAAAAAATTGGTTTTTTGCCAATAACTCAAAAAGTATCACAATTAGGGGAAAAAGTAAAGACGTAAAAGTTATAGAGAATAAAATTTCACACAAAAAAGGTCTATACAAAAATTTTGTACGACCAATTGCAGTCGATCTAGATTTTTTGAAATAATAGGTTGCTTGGGGTGGTATTAAGTGCTCCCCGGATTCGCGATTGGCCTGTAGCTCGGTTGGTTCGAAGGACCAGAGGGACCGCTCCCTCACGAATGCAACGAGTTTAAATTGAATACGCGAAAGCATGCGACTCACCGTATCGTTGCCCGGCTGGCTGTGGAAGTCGTCCTTCCTTCCGGTATGAGCTCTCCTTGTAGCGGGAGGAGCAAGCAGGCAAGCAGGAAAGGAGCGTGCGAGCAGGCATCGGGCGCACAGAGCAAAGCAGGCAAGCAAGCAAAACTAGTGCACTGGTCGATTGGCGTTCTATCCGAGTGTATGCTATCACGTACGGACGATGAGTGAGTGCTCCGGCACTCTCCAGCTCGCGCTCCTGCAAGTACGGCGCGAGCGAGTACCAATTTCCACAATTAGGGATGCCACCCGCGGGCGGGCAGCACGAGTCGGGTGAGTCGCGCGAGAATTGGCAATCCGATCGCGGCCCGCCAACGTTTCGCGCGAGTCTATGAACACGGAATTGCCGTTATCGACGGTAACGGCTCAACGATACGCAAATGTGATGCAGTGCAAGCGACTTAGAACTAACGCAATTCAAATGAAGAGTAACTTATCAACTAATCGAAACGTATGTACAGATATTTACATGCAAGCTCCGAACATAGGTATTTCTTGACAAATGACAAACACGTGAGCGCGTCGCGCATTTTTTATCGATAGTTCGAAAATGGCGACTCAAATAAAAAAATAGTTCCAATAAAAGTTGTAGACAATTCAATTACGAACAATTCCCATTTTTATTTTTTTCGATACGATTAATATTGACAGAGATATGAATTTTTTAAAACATTTATCATCGCTCCTTGAGTATGATTTTTAGTGGTAAAATCGCTTGTAACTCAACATCTGTAAGTTTAACGCAAATATTACGTCTTATGAAAGTGAAAGATAATTAAATTTCGAAAATTTTGATGTATATACAAACTCATTTTGGATATATGCGTAGTGTGATAATGCTAATAAACATGAAAAATTGTCATTTTTTGTGGATTTTGTCAAAAAAAAGTCACTTTCGGTTAGCTGTAGGTTAAAATGTCTTTCTACATTTTTGGAAGAGAATTAAATTATCTTTAAAATGGCATTTTGTTTATCTTTGTACGCTCATTTGTTAACAAGTTACAGCTGTTTAAAAATTTCAGGAAAAATACAATTTCATACAAAATTAATAATATATTGAAAAAATATATGCGTAATAATTTTTTAAAAATTGGATTTTACCTATTTTTAATAGTTTATATGTGTGTGAAAGTAATGCAGCACTATAAGTTCATCGAAAGGTATGATTTCTTTAAAAAAAGAACCCTCGAAAAGTGGTGTTTTTTAGAGAAATTATACAAAAGTGGCATTTCTATTTAGTTTTTTGCATGTATCTTCTTTTTTATTGATTTTACGAAGAAATTTCATCAGATCAAAATTAAAACTGAAAAAATTTCTTACAAAATTGATACTTTGAAATTCGATTTGTAATAAGTAGTATTATGAAACGGACAATTGAAAATGCTTGTGATTTCGAATTTGCAGAGAAGTGAAATTTTGGAGCATTTGCAAAGTTAAAAATAATGTACTTAACAAATTTAAAAAATTTTTTCAACTATTGGAAGTCATTCTGCATACATTTAGGTGTCATTCAGTACCGCTGCGATATTTTTAGGACGAATAGTACACAAGAAATGTCCTGGCGTCGGATAGCATGGGGCGAGCAGGTAGTCAGACTTCAGTGTGGGGTTAGTTATTCGTTGAATTCCGAGTTGAACAAAACGCCGTTTTAAAGATAATTTAATTCTCTTCAAAAAATGTAGGGAGACATTTTGACCTATAGCTAACCAAAAGTGACTTTTTTTGACAAAATCCACAAAAATGACAATTTTTCATGTTTATTAGCATTATCACACTACGCATATATCCCAAATGAGTTTGTATATACATCAAAATTTTCGAAATTTAATTATCTTTCACTTTTATAAGATGTAATATTTGCGTTAAACTTACAGATGTTGAGTTACAAGCGATTTTACCACTAAAAATCATACTAGAGGAGCGATAATAAATGTTTTAAAAAATTCATATCTCTGTCAATATTGATCGTATCGAAAAAAATAAAAATGGAAATTGTTTGTAATTAAATTGTCTACAACTTTTATTTAAACTATTTTTTTATTCGAGTCGCCATTTTCTAACTATCGATAAAAAATGCACGACGCGCTCACGTGTTTTTCATTTGTCATGAAATATCTATTATTTTAAAAAAATCTAGATCGACTGCAATTGGTCATACAAAATTTTTGTATAGGCCTTTTTTGTGTGAAATTTCATTCTCTACAACTTTCACGTCTTCACTTTTTTCCCTAATTGCGATACTTTTTTATTTATTGGCAAAAAACCAATTTTTGGGACTTTTTTGCACCCCCATTTTTGCTACGACAATGGTACGGGGGTGGGCTTTTAGTATGTTCATTACAACCCCAAAAGACACACTTTCACTCTAGTTACAGCGCTGGTAGTATTATTTCCTTGTAAAGCCAAAATTTCAGCCCATTTGACTGGGCTATACAGAGAAAGCGATATCTGGTTACTTCAAAACACTACATTCTACAGAAAGGGAAGCCTTCTGGCTTGTTCTAGAAAACTGAGCTCAGTGTGTATTCATAACGGTATTTTCATAACGGTTGCAACCAGAATATTAAATTACATTTCTTATTTAATGGCCATTTCGTATATTCAATTAATACGACAGATCTTATTATGTAAAAAGAGATTTCGTTATTAGATGTTATAATTCGTTGTATAATTCGTTTTCTATATTCTTTAAGTTAACTTTCAATGATACTACGATACATTTGCGACAGTCCACGGCGTACTAAAGATAACATTCTGCAGTTAGATAATCTTGTTCTCGATCTTTCGACACGTTTCTCGATTCGTACTTTCCGTCATTGAACGACCGATTATAATAAGCTTTACTATTAATAATATCGTCTCGATCGCTGCTTGGATTAATGCGTTATATGATTTAAAGTTGAGTTACTTTGATTCTCAGCAATTATATAAATTATACACGTCTCATTGCTAATTCTTTCCTTCGATAAAGCGTGGGTTTTTCTGAGACGAAACAGATAATAACGTATTGTTCCATGCTTCATTGCTTTCATATATAATATGTGATATGTGCATAATTAATTTATGTGTTATGATTTATGATGAATGATCCATTTATAAGAATAATTCTTTTGAAGGTTGTTGTTCGAGATTCCGTTATCTCGTTGCGCCACCGTATCAGATGGCAGCATCGATCGGGTATCGACCGGCCGGATCCGCGCGGCAGCTATCGCAAGCACGGGCGCGAGCGTCGTCGTCTTCTTCCGCACGACGAAGACAGTAGAAATATGGCCGTGCAGTGACAAGTCGCATAAAGGTCTTTCTACATAGAGGTTTTAACGCAGTGGCAGTAGGGTACTGGTTTTAAGACGCAAGCCGTAGCGCAATTTCTTGCGGCCAGGCTCGTCTACAATGGCTTCGTAGGTCGTACGGCGTAGCAGATTAACCAATCAGAAACGAGAATTTGTCATGGGTAGCGACTGTGTTTATACATGACTTGAAGGGTTCTGTTCGGGGCCGCTAGGGACGCGCAACAGTCGCTACCCATGACGAATACGATTTCATTGGTCAAAATCTAGTAAATAGACTGTTGCGCGTCCCTAGCGGCCCCGAGCCTTTCGAGGCCCTCTATCCTGGGGATTTTACTACTATACGGCGAGTGGTTCGCCCTGGCCTACATTTGAGCAGTTCGACGGCCATCATTTTAGAAGAAGAAGAAGACGGAGAAGTGTTGATACGTGTTGGATCGTCGTGCTATCAAATAAGTACATTTATATATATATTTGTTAAAACGTAAATAGCATCTAATTTAAAATAATAATTGAAACAGAGAGAAGTATACACGCGGATCTGTCTGCAAGTCACATCGTTCGCTGTGCTGCTTTCGAGAGGGAACCGTCGGCAGTTGCTACAAGTACGTGAATCACGTGAATACATCGTGAATCGTTCGTCGTGTCTATTTGCGTGGTCTTCGCTCGAGTTTCTGTGAAAGTTTTCGTGCTATCACAGTAAGTATATTCACAGTAAGTATATTCATACATATATATATATATATAAATTTGTTGAAACGTATATAGCATTTAATTTAAAATAATAATTGAAACAGAGAGAAGTATACACGCGGATCTGTCTGCAAGTCACATCGTTCGCTGCCTTCGAGAGGGTACCGTCGGCAGTTGCTGCAAGCACGTGAATCACGTGAATACATTCGTCGTGTCTGTCTGCAAGTCACATCGTCCGTCGTGTCTATTTGCGTGGTCTTCGCTCGAGTTTCTGTGAAAGTTTTCGTGCTATCACAGTAAGTATATTCATACATATATATATATAAATTTGTTGAAACGTATATAGCATCTAATTTAAAATAATAATTGAAACAGAGAGAAGTATACACGCGGATCTGTCTGCAAGTCACATCGTTCGCTGTGCTGCCTTCGAGAGGGTACCGTCGGCAGTTGCTGCAAGCACGTGAATCACGTGAATACATTCGTCGTGTCTGTCTGCAAGTCACATCGTCCGTCGTGTCTATTTGCGTGGTCTTCGCTCGAGTTTCTGTGAAAGTTTTCGTGCTATCACAGTAAGTATATTCACAGTAAGTATATTCATACATATATATATATATAAATTTGTTGAAACGTATATAGCATCTAATTTAAAATAATAATTGAAACAGAGAGAAGTATACACGCGGATCTGTCTGCAAGTCACATCGTTCGCTATGCTGCCTTCGAGAGGGTACCGTCGGCAGTTGCTGCAAGCACGTGAATCACGTGAATACATTCGTCGTGTCTGTCTGCAAGTCACATCGTCCGTCGTGTCTATTTGCGTGGTCTTCGCTCGAGTTTCTGTGAAAGTTTTCGTGCTATCACAGTAAGTATATTCATACATATATATATATATATATATATATATATATATATATATATATATATATATATATATATATATATATATATATATATATATATATATATATATATATATATATATAAGTGCAGTATTGAAATGTATTAAGATGTGCGTTGTCGAGTATGTGTGTTGTTAAGAAGTGTGCGTAGTTCGAGTCGTGTAAGCGAAGACATGTGTGTGCGTGTCGCGAGTCGCGAGCCTCACGCGTGTCACGATGCCGTGTTGCCATGCGAAGAGTTCAAGAGAGTCGATCGTTTTTGACAACAGAGTCGCGTTTAGAAGAGAGTTGTTTTGTCTTTCGGAAACAAGCGAGCGAAGGGCATTCGTTGCCCGGGCAGCAGTAACAGAGAAGTCTTCGAGTCGAGAAGTCGCGTTTCGTGTCGTGTATAATTTTGAGTTGTACGAGGCTCAGCCTCAGCGTCGTTCAAGCGAAAGTGTTAATCACGGTTCCTTTGTATTTCTCATCCCATATTAAACGTTATACTTAAACATTGGAGTAGGTCTACATCTTATTCCTACATATATATATATATATATATATATATATATATATATATATATATATATATATATATGGGGCATTCCATGCCAAATCAACCAATGATTGACCCCGACCAATTTTGATTTGGCTGATAATTTTTTGTGTTTTTGCACTAAATGAAAGTAGCTTCCATGATTTTTTGTAGATTTTTATCTCTACTCATACTTAAGTTATGGATTTTTGAAAAAAAATGCAGTTTAAAATTTGGCAAATTTCAAATGCTTGTAACTTTAAGAAGAAAAAAGATATTGTAAAAAACAAGGTGGGCTTTCTTTTCGTTTTTCTCTGTACTTTTTGAAGAAAATATCGAAAAAATGTTTAATGGGCAATATGACTGTTTTTTTTAAGGATTTAAGTAAAAAATGTTTGTTTTTCTCAGTGCGACCGTTTTGATTTTTTTCAAAAAAATCTCATAAATTCTATACAATTCCGAAATTTTTGAGACCTATAAGAAAATGGGATTCCAATAACTTCGATTTTTTAAGGGACTTTTTCTTAATTTTTTTTTCGAAAATAATTTTTTTTAAATAAGATAGACTCTACCGATGGCTATCAAAAAATTTGATAAATTTATAGACAGCAACCCTGAAATTTCGATCTATAGATAAAGAGGAAATTCGAATATTTTCTATTTTTTAATTGCATTTTTACTTATTTTTATTATTAAATTACTTTTTTTAAATAGAATATTATAAATTGGGGAACTTTAACGGATAGCATGTAACAATTAATTCATATAGTTAATGAAAAAAACACGTATATTATGTGTGAAAATAGCAATCAGATTTATTTGAAAATAAAATTAATAAATAAAAATTAAAAATATTAAAAATAAACAAAATAAATAATAAATATGTCAAAAAATTATGCCATATTATATAAGACAGTTTCGGTATCGTTCCACAGCTTTTTAAATTATTTTTAATTTTTATTTATTAATTTTATTTTCAAATAAATCTGATTGCTAATTTTACAGATAATATATGTGTTTTTTTCATTAACTATATGATTTAACAGCAATCGTGTATTAAAATCGACAACAATTGGCAAAAATATATACATAAACTTCACAACGTTTCGACCCAGGCTTCGGGTCCTTATCAAGTGATCTGGCAAAACGAAATAACGCACGGGGTCAAATAACATCGTCAATAATCAAAATTCTTTGTAGTCGGTGCAAACGTATTCAAGATAAATTACCTGATGAGAATAAAAGTCCCACCGTCAACACATTCTCAATCTAATATTTAAGAGGTTTTGGCAGAAACATCACGCATAGAAAGCTAAATTAAATAAATAAATAAATTAATAAATATGCTAAATTAAATAAATGAAATAGTGTCAAAAAGTAACAAAGGAGGGTAATTACAAAGAGAATGTCCCACGGTAGCACCGATTTCCATCTCGTGTCATCCTAATAGATATTGTCTCGGAGTTAAGACAAAAAAGATTTTCGAGCCACGCAACGACTCATGTTCACACAATAAGAGTCGGGAACGAACTGACGATATCGCATATGTTTTTAAAACAGACAAGGTTGTCAGAGTATCCAACATCGGAAAATAAAACAATTAAACGCATGAGATGACCTTATCGTATATAGGATTTAAATTATCCGTGTCTTTTTTCAGATTAATAGTATCCGGATACTTTTTTATGAGGAACATTTCAGCGATTTCTCTCTTTTTTTTTATTCTTTTCTCTGTGAAGTACTTCAACATCGGACCATTTGAAATCATGCCCAAGGGAAACACGATGCTTACTGACAACGGAATGGTTACTGTCGCCTTTCCTTATATCCCTGAAATGTTCCGTTATCCGAGTCTTTAGATATCGTTTAGTTTGTCCGATATACGATGCGCAACAATTATCGCAGTTAATTCTGTAAACCAATTCAGTCGAGTTATTCTTGTCAAGACGGTCCTTTCCTCTCCTTATAACAACGTCTAATTTTTTCGGGACAGTGTGAACAGTAACAAGACCCATCTTATTCAGCATGAGACGTATATCATCGCCGAGGCCTTTAACATAAGGTAGCACAAAACTTCTCCGTGGGTCGAATAAATTTTCCGGAGCGTTTCCCGTGTCACGTCTATGCTGAAGTTCTTTTATTCTGATATTAATGTGTTTGTTAATAAGATCAATAGGAAAGGAATTATTTAAAAGTATTTTTTTAACCGTGTTGATATTAGATGTATGGAAGCTTTCATCTGACAATAAAATGGCTCGATCAAGTAGGCTCGTGATAGTGTTAACCTTATACTTAAACGGATGGCTAGAAAAGAAGTTAGTATATCGGCCGGAAAACGTGAGTTTTCGATACCAATTAGTGATCAACCGATTTCCCACTCTAATGACTGTGGTGTCAAGAAACGGGAGAGAATTATTGCTTTCTAACTCGAAAGTGAACTTTAGTCGTGGGTGGTAACTGTTGAATACGTCAAGTATGTCGTTTAATTTGTGCCTAGGTATTATAGCAAAAATATCATCTACATACCGACGGAAAAGCTGAATTTCGAAATCGAGCGCACCCAAGCAATCACTCTCCAAGTCCTCCATAACTATATCGGAAGCTTTAGGAGAAAATGGGGAGCCCATCGGACTGCCAAAAATCTGTTCGTAAAACTGCCCATTAAAGCAGAAGCTTGTGGAGCTTAATATTAAGTCAGCAGCGTGTAGAAACTGAGGTAACGAAAAATTCGTATGTGGAGAAATAAAGTGCCATCGCTTTTCAATGCCTTTTAAGACCAATTCCTTAGGGATATTCGTGAAAAGCGACGTGACGTCGAAGGAAACGAGGATGTGATCAGGACTTATAGTCTCATCTTTAATAATGTTCACAAAGGACCAACTGTCCTTTACGTACGATTTAGGTTTCGGTAAAGTGTCTTCTAAAATCGTATGCAAGTAACTGGCTATGTTATATAGCGGACTCCCAATAGACGAAACGATTATACGCAAAGGAGAGCCCGCCTTGTGCACTTTTGGCAGTCCGTAACAACGTGGAAGATTACCGTTGGTGCAATTTAACCGATAATAGTCGCAGTTATCTATAATGTCATTATCAAGCCATGATCTAACTAGTTTATTGAGTTTGGTAGTCAATTGTTTACTGGGATCGTTATTTAATTTTTTGTATGTTGATTTATCATTAAGAAGGTCATTCATTCGATCGTTATAGTCTGTTTTTTCCATAATGACAGTAACAATATCTATTAGGATGACACGAGATGGAAATCGGTGCTACCGTGGGACATTCTTTTTGTAATTACCCTCCTTTGTTACTTTTTGACACTATTTCATTAATTTAGTTTAACATATTTATTAATTTATTTATTTATTTAATTTAGCTTTCTATGCGTGATGTTTCTGCCAACCTCTTAAATATTAGATTGAGAATGTGTTGACGGTGGGACTTTTATTCTCATCAGGTAATTTATCTTGAATACGTTTGCACCGACTACAAAGAATTTTATACATTTGATTATTGACGATGTCCCAGTAAACAATTTGTCAGCAAATTGTAACCAAATTGACACCAAATACGCGCAAAATTTGTCGACAAATTCGGTGCGATCTGTGTCTGCAGTACGCTTGTGTTTTGCTAGCAAAGCTTGTGTACATGACTTGACACCAAATTGACGCCAAATATCGAGCAAAACAGGGCAGCAAAAGTTCAACGGCAAATTTGCGCCATATTGTGAACAAAGCTTGACAACAAATGCTCGACAGCAAATTTGTGCCAAATTGCGAGCAAACCTTGACGAAAGAACTTGACGCCAAATTGACACCAAATACCGAGCAAAGCTTGCCAGCAATCTAACAGCAAATTGTTGACAAATTGCTATCAAAGTTTGTTGACAAAACCCGACGCTGTTCTACGTTGGCCAAGCGTAGGCCTTCATCACAACGCCTGCCTATCCTATATAGGTAGGCAGTCAGTTATTTACCACTGTTGGTCGAGTACTGACTGACAGAACTCTGACCGACAGTTGGCTGTCCTACGTTGGCCAAGCATTGGCCTTTATCACAACGCCTGCCTATCCTGTACAGGTAGGCAGTCAGTTATTTACCACTGTTGGTCGAGTACTGGCTGACAGAACTTTGGCCGACAGTTGACTGTCCTACGTTGGCCAAGCGTCGGCCTTCGTTATAACGCCTGACTATTCAACAACCAGTAAATTGCCAATGATGGACCAGTATTGGCTGACAGATTCTTGGCCAATGGTTGAACGCCCTAGCTCCGGCCAAGCCTTGGCTTCCTTGCCACTACGGGCAATTCCTACATGGGTGGACGATCTTGTGTGTCGACACGACACACAATGATATTGTTGCGTGCCGCCCGGTATGCTTCGAGTCCGAGCTGAAGCGTGCGACGAGCCGTCTTTCCGAAATGTTAGCAACGAGCTTGTTGATTTTTTGATTGGGTTGGAACAGCTGAGGATTTGGTCTTGGGCTGCTGGACCGTGCGGACGTGGTCCACGCTCCTCTGTATCGCGAGCCTTTAATAAACATTGAGTTTGTTCTCAACTGTAACAACTGCAGTGTTGTTTGTAACAACTGCAGTGTTGCTTTATTTCCGCGAGTGTCGGAAGTGTGAGCGTGTGAGAGAGAACGACCCAATTGGAAATTTTTGACTTAAGCAATTACTTACAACGGGCGCAGTACTACACCTGTAATGGCTTGCCACAGTTGGTTGACCCGTACAGGCACGGTACTGGTTACACTTCAGTTTCAGTACTGCGCCTATGTCAAAATACCAGCACTGGCATACAAGTCTTGGCCCAGTATTGGCGTAATTCTGGCTTAATAGAAATTGATGGCAAACCCGTATATCATACAGCTATGCCAAGCGTTGGCGGAATACTAACATCCTACGGGCTGAGTTCAAAGTACTGACTACTCATATAGAGTTTTACAATCGGCCCAGTACTGGCGTAGTACTAGCAAACAACCAGTTCAGTACTGGCGCAGCATCAGACTATAACTTCGGACCAACTCTCGGCAATCGATAGTTGACCCAGTACTGGCTTTACGATCGGCTCAGTGGTGGGCCAGTACTACCCAGTGAGAAATGATATATCAATTCGACCTCGAATCAACCTCAAAATGACGATGTCGAATTCACATCGAAATTCACATCGATTCGAGTGTTTTCTGACCCCCCCCCCCGTTCGATATGTTTTCGACGTCGAAATCACATCAAATCGATGTGATTTCAATATCGATCGTCGATCGCCATTTATTTATTTTGACAGAATTTTAACATTATTTTGACTTAAATTGATTGCTGCTTTAACATTTTTCGATGCTTTTTTGGTTTTGAAATTATATCAATGTAAAGTAATTTTTAGTTTATTTCCTCAAAAATAAAAAATAACGAAATAGAAATATTCATGACAATTAATTTGAGATGCTGCTATAGTAAAGACGCCTATAAAACACCGTCAGAAGTGTTAGCTGAATTAAATATATTAAATATATGTATTTAATATATTAAATTAAATATAATAAATTATATATTAAATATAATAAATTACATATTAAATATATTAAATTAAATATATGTTAATACTCTTTATATATTTCTTAAAAATATATATCAAATAAAAATATATTTTTCAAAATAAGAATGTAACATCAGCAATTTCTTTTTGTAGGAAATAGTATGCGACAATTAACTTATGAACACGCACATACTTTACAATTTGAAAATATATATTAGTAATCATAGCAAAATTATAAGAAAATAGAGAAAAAGAACTGGCTTTGGCTCATTCCAACAAAAATGCTTAAATATCATTAAACTAAAGATACAAAAATAGCAATATACACATTATTACAAATAAATTAAATGTTTTGTCTGACTTATGTTAAAAAATAGAAAAATGTTATTATTTAACAGCCAAAGCCAGAACTTAATGATAAATTTTACAAGTTATGCTTAAAACTATGGATTATATAATATTCTAAGTCATACACTCTCATTAACATTAAATCAATAAAGCTGTAGAAACGTGAAGTTTTAATAACTTTGAGGCAATTCCACACCAAAATCAGTTAATTTTAACCTCAGTTTAAATTATATATCTTTGTCCTTTTAGATAAGTTCATGAAAAAGATGGATATAATGTAAATCAAGATTAAAGTTAACCGATGTTAATGTGTACATAATTGCCAACAAAAAGAATAAAGATTAATAATTCTCAAACATATAATCAGTTATAGAGTGATATAGACTTTAACAGATAGTAGTATAGCTTCACATATATTATTATATATAGATTAAAATTTCTTTTTTGGACACAAATAAAAAAGTTAGTTCTAGATATATTCTACATATGAGACAACATAAGCAACAGCAACATAAAATTTTAAAATTAAAATAATAAAATAAAATTTGATAACCAAAATGAAACTAAATGTTTGTTTTGGAAACTTATTAATACAGCACAAAGACTACTAAGATTTTTTTCCTAGAGAGAGTGAGCTTGATCGAGATGTCTCTTTGGATCTATGACATTTCTTGGGAGAGCGACGACTTAAGTTAGAGTTCCCTTTTAATCTTTGGCTTCTCGAAGAGCAATGGCTTGATACAGAAGATTCTTCATCTTGTGATATGTGACTTTTGTTGGAAAAAGGAGAGTTTCTGTGTTTATGACTTGTAGATCTCTGTGAATAAGAGCCATCTTCCTGTTTGCGCCATGCAGCATTTATTAGCCACTGGCTAGTTGCTGATTCTACTAAAGTTAGATTAAATTTTTCTTCTTTTGACACAAATGCACCTGAAAAAGTATAATATTCAAAGTATGAATGCAACAGTAAAATAAAATTTTGAAAATTTTACATTTTTCTGACCAATTATTATAAAAAATCAGTTTATGCTAAATAAAAATAAAAATTAATAATAAATAGCAGATTACCTTCAATTACAGAATAAAGTTTCAAACTTCGAAAAGCCTTTTTATTAGTACCAGATCCTTTAAAACTAAACTGTTTAGCCAAAGAATTAGTCATAACATTCCTCAGAATTTTAAAGGTTGAAGCCTTAACCTTTTCCAGATTCACGTACCGTGACATGTAAGCACACTGAAACACATAATTTTTGAAGCATCCAGACAACATTACGTCTAAAATTGGAACATAATATAAGACATTTTTAAGACATTATATCATAAAATGTTTTAAAAACATCTTATATAGATGTTTTATGTCCCGTTTTAAACGTAATATTGCTTGGAATTTTACAACCAAATTCATAGAATGACTAAAAAATAAAAAACAAAATTATTATTAGAAAGTGATCATATAATAGAATATATAAAATGTTCAAATAATTCTTTCAGAGTCGCTAGTAGTAAATTAAAATACATCTTTAATTCGACTAAAACTAGCAATTTTATTGAATTAAGTACACGACGTTTCGACCATTATTTTTTGGTCCTTATAAAGTGAGTCTATATAAACAAAAAAAGAGAAAAAAGACAATATAAATTAAATATTACATGGATAACTAAAGTAGAGGATAACAAAATATATAAGTTTTCGAACATACTTGCATATACGCTGAGAGAAATTAGGGATTCGTCACATTTTTAAAAAACCGTGAGAGTAAAACAATCTGGTCGACGTGTAGGCAGAGAGAGAACGTGTTGTCAAGTAAACAGTTAAAACACTTATACGACCTTTATTATTTTGTCATAGATATTCGTTAAATTTTCTGTGTCATATGTAAATTGATCGTATTGTTGTGTTTTTTGATAAGAAACATTTCAGCGATCTCTCTCTTTCTCACGTGTTTTTCGTTGTGTACAATGCTAGGAGATTTCCAATTAAAATCGTGTCCGAATTCGCATTTGTGTTTGCTAATGACTGAATGGCACGAAGTATGTAGCCTAATGTTATTACAATGTTCTTTAATACGAGTACGCAAATGTCTTATTTTTGTTTGGCCAATATAGGTTGCCGTGCAATCATTGCAATCAATTTTATAAACTACATTAGTTCGTGAGTCAATAGGTATTTTAGTCGAATTAAAGATTATTGTATTAGAATACATAAATTTGCAAAAATAAAAAAGATTTAATAAGTCAAAAGTTTTTGACAAATGTTTACAATGAAAAGTATTATTAAACTCTAAAAAAATTAATTAAATTAAATTCTAAAGATTTTATTTATTTATTATGTGAGAAAGACCCAAAAAAAGCTTAAAATATTCAAGTTATTTACTTTGCGTCGAAATTTTAATGCATTATATTATAATTAAAATAAAAGTACGCGTTCAAAGTTTTACGCTAGCTTGCAAATGCCATTTTTCTAATTTATTTATTTTTATTTTTAACAAATCTCTACAATTATCGCCAATTTATTTTATTTTAAACATTGTAAATATGCATACTCACAGTGGCAGACAGATTGTTTTCTTCAGACAGAAACTGCTCCATTTTTGCCAATTCTCCCTCAGTCTTTATGGGAAGAGAAGGAAGTTTGCTTGGTCTCTTTACTACTTTCTCAGTAGGCATTATAAATCGATTGAGTCGTTCCTGATTCATAATTACAATATCTAGTTTACTGCTAACCAGTGTCACCTTTTTTTGAGGGAGGACAGACTCACTTGACTTTTAACATCAGATCCTTTTAAACAAAAATGGCATTGCTTTAGAAATCATTGAAAATTAGACCATAGTCATTTAACAACATCAACAACATAATCTTTAAAATGGAAATTTAGACTTACGACTCTTCATTGCTCTATTTGAAATCTGATGAGATATATTATTGTCTTCTGATACATTTTCGTCTACAATATCATGAATTTCGGTATTTTCGTCATGTGATGAATTTGATACGGAATCACGAAAACTGTCAGAAAGATTCGCAGTAGTAGCAGATGGAGAACACAAATCTGATTTCGGTATTTCCTCCATATTACAATTATTTTTCCCAGAAATGTACTTTGCAGTATCAGTAAATAAAGTTGGTGAATTTGCATCATTCCTTCCCTCTTTATTGGAAGATGTGGAAGACAGAGTTTCATCAATAGTGTCAGAATGAGACACAAATGTTTGGGTTGCTTCTTTTGATTTCTTTTCATGATTTTCTTTCAGTGTCTCTTTTTGTAATGCCTCCGTCAATAATGTGGAATGGATTGCCTTTTGTTTCATTTTACTGGATTCTTTCAATGTTTTTGGCTCATCAACTATTCGGACTTCACCGCCAGATTTGTTCTTTAATGTCTTCAGATTTTGGACAGATGATCGAGATGAACCATTACTCTTCCTTAGGTGCTGAAGAATATTTTTTGCTGTCTTGGCTTTTTTAGAGTCAACAATTTCAATTCTTGGTGAAGCATTTCTTTTGAGATTCTCATGTTTTGAAGACCTTGGAGTCATGCCGCTTAGTTTTAAACAAGGCGGAGAGGGAATTTTAGAATTACTGCCGCATTTCACATTTGCTTGATTTTGTTCTTCTTCTGAAGAGCTGTCAAGGTGATTAGATTTTTTCTTAATTCTGTGTCCCCGTCCCATCTCCTTAGAACTTTCATAATTGGAGTCGCAAAGAAATTGTTGCATGCCTGAGCTGCATTAACGTACGTATCTGAAAATAAAAATGTAAATACTTGGAAACAATGTGAATAATATCTAATTCTGGACAAATACATGGGTCACAAAAAACAAGTTATGATTATAACAACATGCTCAAGGAAAACCATACTACGCATAACATTAGAAGTTATTCATTCATTCGTTCAAAAAAAAATATTATTGAAATATATAAAATTAAATAATACTCTTCTTAGGCAATTCTAAGTAGCTTAATGAAGCCTCCCACAAGTGTTTTAATTCCACAATAATAGCGTATTCGATTTGACGACTCTACCCGACTCTGAGTCGACTCGAATCGCATGTTTAATTTGTAATTAAATTATCATGGCGGAATGGATCCGAGTTGGACTCTGACTCGACTCAGAGTCGGGTAGAGTCGACAAATCGAATATGCTATAAATCAGCTTTATTATGACATGAGAATTTTAAAAAATAAAAGCTTACCATAAAATCTCTTCACTAGAACATCTGATAATGACCAGGATACATGGGCTGGCTTCTCTTTACGGACAAAATTCTCAGCTACTTTAGAGTCGCTAGGCCATTTTATTTTGGTTTTCATGTTTGCATCAATTTCGGTCTCCAACCATTGAGCCAAGCCAACATCATAGTATTCATTATCAGAATCTTCTTGATTTAAAAACTTAAACACGACAAACTGGAAAAATAAAGAAAATATTATCAAAAACATGATTTACAACAACATAATAAGGAGTTCAACAATATAATTCACCACCACCACTACTGTGACTTGGATATAAAGAAATAAGCAAAGTTTAGCTATTATATTAATATATAAATAATTACATATTTAGCTAGATAATGATGGAAACCGAGTGTTTTTGGGAATAAAGATCATAGAAACATTGGCATTGTGTGAAGCAAAGGCACACATACATATGAATTTCTATCTGGTATAAGCCAGCATTTAGCCTCAACTTCTTCAAGACGAAAGAAAACTCTTCGCTTTTCCAAGTTTGATACTTTAACAATACCCAGGATTGAAGAACGTAGAGGATATTCATATACATCAGCATGATTTTGAAACAAAAATCCCACTAAAATTACTTGTCTATCTTGCAAAATTATATTTTGGAGACATACAACTTCGCCTGTTTTGGTTCTAAAACAAGAATCCCTTTTGTTGATTTTCAGCACAACACCATTAACAGAGACACATCTAAACTGTGAGCCTTGAACATTATCTTCAAGCAAAAAGTGCTTCATGCTAAGCTGAATATGATTATTATCCTCTAAAACAATCTCAACGTTGTGGTTTCTTTCATGATCTCTGTATGCTACTTGATGCAATGGTTTATAGCCAGATTGCAAAATTGATTTAATCGATTTTAGTTTGTTCTCAAAGGGATATGCGCTAAAGGATTCCACATTCCCATGTGCAGTACACTCCTGCACTAAATGGCACAGGGAATGAACATTATAGACGACAAATTTGTCACCAAATATAACTGCAGAATGCGTGATAAATAGTTTAAGCAGTTCGTCTGCATAAGCGAGATGGGTCTGCACTAGAACAGGGCTGCTAAGAATATACAAGCCACAGTGCAAAAGAAGAAAATGTCTGTATACATTGTTAAGTACATTATCTTTGAAAATAACAATTCCATCATACAAAAGAATTCTACAAAATTCTGTAGCCTTATAATGTGCCAAATTAAATTCTCTTGGCTTTCTGTTAAAATCTGAAGGACATGAACTTTCAATAGTTTTCAAGGCACATGTGATTGCATCTACTGCCGTGTGATATAGCTTCCAAGGACCATTCCATTTCATCCATGCAAGCAATAATCTTTTAAACACTCCAAAATGAACAAGATGAAGCACATCCAATCGAAACTGTTTGACCATACCTGTTGGAATGATTTCAAGAAGAGATTCAGCTCGATGATGAGAGGGCTGTTCTCTTTTCATGAATGATTCATCAGTTCTCAAAACCTGATCTAACTCTAAATATACCATCCTATTCTGAATCCATTCACCAACCACAGTACATTTCTCACAAGCGTAATATCCACCATGTTCAACGATACCTTTCATCATGGCCCTAGCAGGAGCATCGCAAATGTAATGCCTCAAAACAAATTGATATAGTTGGCCATCATAAGTGTACCCATTTTCTGACAGATCTTTAATTTCTAAAACAAAATCCATGAGATATTCATCAGGCTCAGGATTACTGTCGCCATGATGTACTGCAATAATAAATGGCTCATTTTTGCTTCCAACTAGTTTGCCTAAAATTTGCCAAAATTTTTGCTTGGAGCTCTTTGAGAGAGGTAGCCCATCTACATTGACATCGATGGTTATTTTATTAAATCTTTGTAAATATTCTCGAAGATTCATACTATCTAAATTATCTTGGATACTTTTATACCACATTTGGGTATTATCTTCGAACTCA
This sequence comes from Temnothorax unifasciatus, assembly GCA_030770225.1. Lineage (NCBI taxonomy): Eukaryota > Metazoa > Arthropoda > Insecta > Hymenoptera > Formicidae > Temnothorax > Temnothorax unifasciatus. The sequence goes on along the minus strand of JASTWK010000944.1, from coordinate 1,022 downwards.
ATCACATCTAAATGTTTTAGAGTTGACAGGAGAGTCTTATAACTAAGTGGTACCTCAGAAAAATAGGATGAAGTCGAGCTAGGAGAGCATCTAATTTTATCATCGATAAACCTCCTCCTTCTAAAGCCCACTGTCGAATTGTTTCGCGAATATATAAACCTCTTTCATGATCATCAGCAAATGCAATGACGTCGTCGTCGTCGTCGTCCTCGTCGTCGTCCTCGTCGTCGTCCTCGTCGTCGTCCTCGTCGTCGTCCTCGTCGTCGTCCTCGTCGTCGTCCCTCGTCGTCGTCCTCGTCGTCGTCCTCGTCGTCGTCCTCGTCGTCGTCCTCGTCGTCGTCCTCGTCGTCGTCCTCGTCGTCGTCCTCGTCGTCGTCCTCGTCGTCGTCCGTCGGTCCTCGTCGTCGTCCTCGTCGTCGTCCTCGTCGTCCTCGTCGTCGTCCTCGTCGTCGTCCTCGTCGTCGTCCTCGTCGTCGTCCTCGTCGTCGTCCTCGTCGTCGTCCTCGTCGTCGTCCTCGTCGTCGTCCTCGTCGTCGTCCTCGTCGTCGTCCTCGTCGTCGTCCTCGTCGTCGTCCTCGTCGTCGTCTCGTCGTCGTCCTCGTCGTCGTCCTCGTCGTCGTCCTCGTCGTCGTCCTCGTCGTCGTCCTCGTCGTCGTCCTCGTCGTCGTCCTCGTCGTCGTCCTCGTCGTCGTCCTCGTCGTCGTCCTCGTCGTCGTCCTCGTCGTCGTCCTCGTCGTCGTCCTCGTCGTCGTCCTCGTCGTCGTCCTCGTCGTCGTCCTCGTCGTCGTCCTCGTCGTCGTCCTCGTCGTCGTCCTCGTCGTCGTCCTCGTCGTCGTCCTCGTCGTCGTCCTCGTCGTCGTCCTCGTCGTCGTCCTCGTCGTCGTCCTCGTCGTCGTCCTCGTCGTCGTCCTCGTCGTCGTCCTCGTCGTCGTCCTCGTCGTCGTCCTCGTCGTCGTCCTCGTCGTCGTCCTCGTCGTCGTCCTCGTCGTCGTCCTCGTCGTCGTCCTCGTCGTCGTCCTCGT
>JASTWK010000943.1:0-63088 GCA_030770225.1 Temnothorax unifasciatus | reverse complement strand
GAAAGTTGATATTTTTCTTTTTATTTTCATCTATATGTCTATGCTTCTAATATTTTTGCGTTTTTTTCTATTACTGAAAAAATCGATCTGCTTGCGTTGTATAATTTTAATATTTCTATTGAATAATAAGTGAGAATAGCTATGATCCAGGCTCTCGTAAGATTTCTCTATTTTTATTGATTAGATACGTGAGAGCCTTCAATGTGTGTATATATACATATACATACACACATACACACACACACACACACACACCACACACACACACACACACACACACACACACACACACACACACACACACACACACACACCACACACACACACACACACCACACCACACACACACACACACACACACACACACACACACACAACACACACACACACACACAACACACACACACACACACACACACACACACACACATATATATACATATAATTTTTTTTATCCATATGTAATAATTTTTCGGCGTAAATAAAGTATTCATTTTTCCTATACATGGATTTAAGATCTCTGTTTATAATTTTAGATCGACAAATGCGTATTCTGTCTTGTAAAATGTTGAGACGTGCATGCTGACGTTTTGTTACGTATTCTTCACAACGCAAGAACTGACACGAAACGCATCACATATATGTCGCGCTAGTGTCGCAATTGCGGTATTAAACAGCATATTGTCCGGTTGTGCTGTATTTGTCTATATAGACCAAATAAATTCTTCACCAGCGCGCCATCCCCCAGATGGACTCTTGGAACTCGCGATGGCACGACTCTGTTCACTAAAATTCGGAATTACTTAATATTCCATCATCTCGTATACTGTACTTGCATTTAATGTGCATCTTAATTTTAATAAATAATGTATTAATTATGTAATTTACTTTACTGCAGATAGAATATGTACGATAAGCAAAATATTATATTATTTAATATTTGCTTTTCGCACATTATAGTCTATCTACAGTTAAGCAAATCATATAATTAATATAGATACTTATTTATTAAAATCTAGAAGCACATTAAATGCAAGTACAGAATATGAGATGGATGGATATTAAATAATTCCGAATATAGCATTTCTAAATATATATAATGCAGAACATGGAGCCTTTTTAGAGGTTCTTAAAAGGTACTCTTTTGAGCCATTCACATGGAGAAAACGGCAATAAGTGACCATTTCTAGCATCAAGGGAGGACAATAACCAAGTAACGGATAAGCTTACATTGGTCCTCTAAATTCCGCGGAACTTGTAGGTCTAATCTAGGATAAAAATTTCGACTCGGGCACAAGCTGACCGATAGACGTAGAAGAATCTGGAGGGTTGGAGACTACCCGAGGGCTTGTCAGTGTCCGGCGATCGTGTCGGAAAAAGCAGAAATTCAAAGCCCACCCCTCAAAAAATCTTCAAAAATGGCGACCGTGACAGGACACGTAAGTGTCAGCTGTGCATAACGGAAACCAGCAACCACAGTGCGCGTAGGGATATGACACAGTGAGTGAAAGAAGAGTTCCCATAGTTCGAGAAGTGACGTGCGGTGCTACCGTGTTTGCAAACGACGTACGCGAAAAGCGCGATATCCGTAACGACGATAGTCGGAAAAGCGGTGATAACAATCGTGCGAAAGCATACGAACGCGGAGTGCGCGTAAACCAGTCACAAGCCGAAGGGTACAAAACCGTAAATACGAAGAAGACGCAACAGCGCAGAAGAAGCAAGAAAGAAGATGCCACAAGTGTGAAGAGGAATCATCGAGGGACAGCGATATACCCGATACGGCATTACAACGTGCGATCAACGAACGCGAAGTCGTAACAAAGCGACTTTCACAAACGCGTTGCAACACCGCACTGTCGGACGGGGAAAGCAACAGGTTCCGAACGGTGAAGCAGATCATCGGTCACAATAGGGCCGAAAAGGAGAAGCAGAGGGGGGAACGAGCCTGCGAGAAGATCGCATGGCCCCCAATTGGAAGAACGCCGCCGAGAATCCAGACAAGGTCGCAAGGACCTGCGGAAGACGATGCGACAATTAGGGAGCGAGCGACGGGAAGATACGCAGCGACAGTCAACGCAGTTACCGGGAGAACCCGAAGACGAACAATAACAAGTGATTAATCTCAGTAGTGAGAAAAACATGGAAATCATGAACGAGAACGAGCAGCGTATGGCGCTGCAGATACAGCAATTGACAGCCGAACTTGAGGAGATACGGGCTATCCAACGACAAAGGCGTGATTCAGGTCGTATCAACAATACGGAGCGCGGTCTAGTGGCCGGAATGACCACACAAAAAATAGACTAGCTCGCGTAATGGCGACGAGAATGGACGCGGATGAGCTAAGTTGGAGATGATCCCGCTGCAAGCGCGACTACCAAGAGGAGGCTGGATTAAGAACCCCTTCGAGGAGTTATCGTTAAGGGGAAACTAGATAAACAAAACCCATCAGATTTATTGAAAAAGTTGAAAAACTTGCAAGATACGAACGAGTATCAGAAGAGGAACAATTCTTCTATATTTTGGAAGATGTATGACGGGAGCCCGCAAGCCAATGGTACGAATTGCAGCGAGCGGAAGACATACATGAAATCAAGGAGCTATTCCGGAAACATTTTCTGGGGGTGCCAAGCCCAAATGAGGTTCAGGCAGATGGTGTACTTCGGTAAATACAAACCGGGGAGCGCGAGCATGACCGAGTCCGCACTCGACATGGCCAGACAGGCCAGAACGCTGATTCCACCGATGTCGGACGAAGAAGTTGTGCAAACGCTGCGCGAGCACTTCGACGACGACATCGCGCGCGAGTTACGTCCATCGGTCGTACGCAATGTAAAGAGATGATTGATATGCTGATACCCTCGAGAACGAGAGGGCCACCAGAAAGTTACGCGTGGAAGCGCGAAGAGTGTCGGAGAAGCCAGCGAGTCGCACGGACTACCCCAGGGAACGAGCAAGCCGCAAGGAACACATACGCGAGGGATGATAGCCGACGTGACTATTTCACCAGACGCGACGCGACGATGACCTCGGTCGCAGACAAAGTCGACTAACTGGAGAAAGCCGGATGCATCCGAAGCGAAGCGGGAGACGTAGATATCGTGGAGTTGCCGGACAGCGACGACAACGAGGGCAAACCGACGGTGACGAGATATACGAGAGGTAAAGAGAGTTACCGGAAGAAAGAGGTCCCGAAGGCGGGATACCAAGAGACAACGAACGCCGGAAGAATCTCGCCGCCATTACGGCGAGAGGCGAGATGCAGGAGGACGATAGAAGAGAAGACTTGTCCGCGGAGGAGAGCGACAAGGAGTGCTGCGTGATAACGCGCCAGGAAAAGCGCGCCGAAAAGGATAAGCATGAGCCCATGAGAAGAATAATCGAGGAAATTGAACAGGCGATCGACCAGGCCGAACGGTCGGATTTCCGGAACGCAGTGGGTTACCCCTGATTGAGCTACAATTCAAGAGATGCAAGGTAAAGGCACTGGTCGATACCGGATCACAGGTGACCGCGATTAACGAAGGGTCTCCAGGAGAAGTTAATAAAATCCGGGGAGGAGATTACCGTCACGCCAGTGGAGAATTCGCATTAAGAGGGGCATTCACGGATAAGGGTACATTCGTGACGAGTAGGCACGGATCGCGTGTAGGTATCAAGGAGAGAACTTCTCATACGAATATTACTGTGTGGAGAAAAGCTGGCATTCGAAATTGGTGCCTGGGAGTCGATTTCCACATCAGATACCAATGCTGATGGCGTGCAGTGGCGGAATCGAAATAATCGTTCCGCGGGCCGCGAAGCGACACACCCGAGGTGAAGCAGTGCAACGAATGCGACAATTACTAGAATGGCATCAGGATTTCGTCAAAGAAGCAGAACAATCGCAGGACAGCGGAGTGAAGAAGATGGGAGAGATGACGAAGCCCCTGATTGCCAAAGTACAAGCGGTCATGCAAAAGCGAGACGAACGGAGACAAGGAGAAAAGGTCAGGAAGGCCCTGTTCAATAAGGAAAAGGTGATAGTCAAGAATGACGGGGAGCCAAACGCCCCATGTCAAAAGAAAGACGAGGCAGTAAGCCGAATGACGGGGAGCAAGTGGCCCGAGAAGCGCGAATGACGGGAAGCGCGAAGCAATAACGCCGCGCGCCGGACTAATGAACGCGGTATATTTGAATACGGAGGAGAGCGAGGACATACCACCGAGTCCGGAGGCCATCAAGTACGACGAAGCGAGACGACAGAGATCGGACCAAAAGAAAAGTGCAAGGTTCGAGGATGAAGAGGACAGAAGCGACGATTCCGTGAAAAATCTGGAAGTCAAGCCGGGGAGAGTGAAAACCCCAACGGAGCAGCCGAAACCCCAAGCCAACGGCAGCGAGAGCGGCGAGAAGCGGATAAACGGAGAGCGCAGAACGTCACCGTGGAGACTATTTCTGAGTGAAAGTAAGAACCGCGAAAAACGCGCGACGCCGGAAAAATCGGACGAAAAATCGGAATACGGAATACGAGTTGCGGAGGTTAAGGGACCTCATCGTGGAGACGCACGAGCGAGGGTCCATACGTCGCAGATCCCCAAGAACCGGGCGCTACAAAAGGTCCGACGAATTGACGAGGCGAGCGACGGCCGTTGCCAAACGTTATTGTGGGAGACCACGAGGGCGCGTACGCCGACGAAAATTGTTTTCGGAGTCAAATAGCGCGACTGGAGACACCGGCGAGAGTAAAGACGAGCGAAAGACGAGTCCAACGATACGTCACACGGCCACATTCGGACGCGAAAACCAACATCGAAAAAAATTCGCGTCGCAGGACCGGGCGTTATAGACTGCGCAGGCGAGCTCGGAAGGAGTGACGAGCAGTGAGGACAGTCCGGAAGGGCCGAGCAAGGCGAAAGGCCGTTCAGTCGTTCGACAGAAGCCATGGCGGACGCACCTAACGGCATGACGAGCGAGCCGAAGGAACCAGTGGCGAACGGCGAGGGGCAGGATAAGAGGCCCGACAACCCGAGGGATCAGCCCTCGATTAGCGGAGTGAACAACGGGACGGTGCGCGACCAAGGGCGCAGCCCACGCCGAAACGAGCTCCGACACCAGCGACTCCGAGCAGGATGGCCAATCGCAACCCGGGAGCACGACCACCGCGGCCGGTGACCCACACCGCCAGCCACAAGCGGGTGGAAGCACAGTCAGCCTCGCCGACATGAACGACACTGACCTCCTGGCCCACTTAAAGGCAGGACTCGACCAGGTGCTGAAGCACCGAGAATACCGCCTTTATCGGAACGCCCTGGAACAACACGCGACCTTCGTGTACAAATACTTGGAGACGGTGCCGCCCACACCCGATATAAAAACCCAGGAGCTGAAACAAGCCCGCGCTCGGGTCAGACAAACCATGGAGCAGATCATGGCGTGCGAGCGGGAACGGGACTACCAAGTAGACCTGGCCAAGGACCTCAAAGTGCCCGGGCCACCGGGCGAAGATGACGTCGCTCTCGTCACGATAATGACGTCCGTAGGGTGGACCGCGGCCGACGAGGAGGCGCGACAACCATTCCGCCTCATGATGGAGATCGGGCCCGAAGGGACAACCGTGCAGGTCAACCCGGGCGAAGGGCAGGGCGCCCAACAGCCACCACCGGGATCGCCAGCTACCGTCAAGCTGGAAAGGGAGACGGAAGATCCGGCGGTGGATGAGCCGGAGAAGGCGGAGGCACGCGAGCCCGGACGCGGCCAGCCGGAGCAGCGTGAACCGGGCGCCAGAACCGAGCGGGACGCAGAAGGGAGAGATCGACCCGCGACAACCGGGGACCAGCGGGCAGACCAACACGGACCCCTAGGCAGACCAACACGGACACGAGGCGGAGCGCCAAGAGAAGCGCAAGCGACGGCGCGACAAGGAGGAGCAGGAGGCGACACTCGAAGACGAAGAGCGCGGATCGCAAGAGAAAGGAAACTCGACGTCGGGCAAGCTACCCGACGCCAAGCTGACGGGGAGGGTGCGACCGCACCCTTCCTTACCGACTCGCCGCCTCCCGATGGGATCTCCCCGCGTGGTCCTCCAGCGTGTCGAGGCCACCGATAGGAGGGCCGTGCCGCAATTAGCGGTAACCGGCATGCCGGCCGAGCCGAGGCCACGCGCGGAGGTAGCGCCGAGGGCCTCGACGGCGGCCCCACCAGCGATGCCGGTGGGACCAATGATATCGGGCGCTAACCCTGCCGAGCTTGGCGCCAACGCCACGCCAAACCTCGATGAAATGGTCGCGGCAATGGGGTACGGGCGACCAATCGGGCCGGAAGACCGGCCCTCAGACGACTTCCAGAGCCCGTCGAGCGGGGAGGATGAAGATGACGAGGCCTGGAGACCGGGGGCGGAGTAAGACCCACGGCGAGGAGAGGAGACGTGACGCGCGCGACCGGTATCGCGTTTAGTTTCATTTACAGGAAGGTCGCACACGCCGCGCCCCACCAGGATACAATGTAATTTCGTTCTCTTTTTTGGTTTTTGTTGGTTTGGGGCCTTAGTTTATTTGAAAACATTAATACGTAGATGTAAGGACTTAGTAATAAGTTGCGTGCCCAAGAGGCAGTTCTTAGGCTAAGTTAGTAATAACGGTCGCCGACCGGGTTAGTTTTATTATTTCTGGTTCGCATATAAAGCTACTTTTATTTTGACGCGCAAGGGTCGGCGCCATAATGCGCGAAAGTTTGGCGAACCGCAACAATCTCCAGGAAATGGCCATGCAGGCGAAACCGCATAGACCCGGTACACACGGCCACAGGGTCGGCGCCGTCGTCCGAGCAACGGTTCGAGAGAAAGACATCTTCCTCGAGAACAAAGGTCCGGGACGAAACCGCAGGGACTCGGTACACACGGCCGGGTCGGCGCCATCACCCGAGCACCAGTTCGAGAAAGGAACGTCTTCCGCGAGAACAAAGGTCCAAAACGTCATCGCACGGACCTGGTGCACACGGCCACAGGGTGGACGCCGTCATCCGAGCCTCAGTTCGGAGAAGGTACATCTTCCCCGAGGACAGAGGCCAGGGACACAATTGCGCGGACCTGGTGCAGCCGACAGCTGCAGTCGCGACCGACGACAAAGCGACCAAACCGGGACCGAGGGTAACGGAACATATCGTCGTTACCTCCGGGCGTAAGGACGCCAGGACGGGACCAGCGACCGAGGGAGCAAGCCAGGACCGACGACCGGTAGTGCCCAAGATGGTGTGGGCGGCCATTGGTGACGTCGTGAGGGGACCGGTGAAACCTCCGAAGGGGGGTCGGTAAGCGCAAGCGAGCGCGAGTGTAAATAGTCAGTTTAAACGTAATAGGAATAAGACTAGGATTAAGCGTATAATTCGGTAAAAGTTACTTGCGTTAAGAAAAACACGGCTTCATTACTTTGGTTCTTACATTCTGCTAATTTTGGTTTAATATAGTTACGATATTATGGTTTGTTTTGTTTATTATTGTACTAAATTTTCATTTGCCGCGTAACGAGATGACGTACGCGATACCATTTAGTTCATTTAGTGAAGAATGAATGACCAAGCATACGGGTCTCACCGGAGTGCGCGAGACACATGGCGTGGAAAACGCGTAGCCATAATTATAAGTTGCGGGTGAATATACACTCGGTCAATTAATTTCGTCTCTCGGAGACCGCCATGTTGTTTAACTTTCACATTAAGTTTAATGGTAACACTCGATTACCAACACCGTGGTTTGTTTCAGTCTCCCCGAGGTTGGGAGACACTGCGGGGGTACACGCACCCAAAAGCTCGAGGCGCTCAGCGCTAGGAGAACGCGTAGCTATAATCACGTTTCACGGGGGAATGAGAATCTAGGTAATTAATTTTGCTTCAAACACTCCTTAGTTACCTTTCATTTGCCAAGACGCCGATTAACGTTTGAGATGTCTCCGCGGATGAGAGACACTGCGGTGGTTACGAAATCGGAGTTCTCAACGCGAGGTAAAATCGATGTACGCGGGTAAGGAACACGCGGACGGTTGAGAACCACTGCGCGAATTTCCTAAATTAAGAGCCCGAGGTGCTCAACAGGAGGGAACGAGTAAAGGCCATATGCGTGTAGGCGAAAGGCACCAGTATAACGGGTGTCCGGCGTGAAAAGTTACCAGATGGTACGCGTACCCAGGAAACCGATAGGACGGCGAAAGGCGCGAATGTGCGAAAGGTCACAAAGGGAGGTCCCGTACTGATCAAGCGACGAACCATGAATGGCGGACGCGTGGTTTCCGAGAACGGGATACCATGGGGGGTGAAAGTCCACGAAGACATGGGCCGAACTCGGGGTAGCGGGGCTAGCGAGAAGAGGGGACAGTAGGATGAACAAATAACGAAACCCCATTGCGAAGGGTTACCGCGTTTAGGAGTTCGGGGTACCATGTAAGGCGCCGTAGACCCATGTGTGCGGAGCGCGTATCTGGCAAACGAGCGAATGACTGTCTGAGCGACCAATGTAAATGCCAAGAGTCACCTTCCGTTACAGCGAGTAACGATACGTGAGAATATGCGAAATAAATAACAGAAGAAATGTACGGCAGGTGAAACGAGGCATATGGTCGAACAATTGCGGTGGAATGTCATAAGAAATTGTTTGCGCGCGAGATATGCGAGAATGAGAAACATCTGGCGAGATGTGTGGAACGCGAAAGCGATCGACGACGTGAGCATAGGGGCGAGAGATCCGCCCAGGGCAAACAAGTCGGGGCGTGGCCATCCGAGAGGGGATACCAGTCCGGAGATTGGTAGCCAGTCTCGGAGAGGGGAGCGAACGCCGTTGGCGAGTCGGTGCGAAGCCGAGAGCGAATCGAGGAGTCCACGCCAAGTCACGGTAGCGAAAGGTCGCAAGCTAGAATCGTTAGAAGCAAGTGACTCAAAGGCTAGTCACTTACCATTGTCATCTCGGTATATCATAGATAGTTGCGAGTATCCGAGGCGTGGAACATCCCGCGGTAAACGCGTTAAATTGTCTTGACCCGCGAGTACATTAAATCGTTGTATTACCTGAAACAAGTAAAATAAATTATATTTTACCGATTAAACAAAATCTCGATTTAATAATTGACTCGTGTGCGGAATACCTATTTATACCGACATACCTACCTGATATCCGATACCTACCTGGGGCAATCCTGAGTCCGTCTGGGAAGATCCAACGGCGACGCACGAGCGAAGGTCCAGCGACACAGTCAGCGGTGCACAGCTGCAGTCCAAGAGAGGTCCGAGGCACTCAGTCCAGCGGCGATCCAGAATCCAGCGACGACCAGGCGACCTGAAACAGAAAAGGGTAAAAGAGGAATCAGCGGGGCATCGAAAGGTTAGAATAATTAGCAATTTCAGTTCTTTCTCGTTTTCTGGGATGAAATCGAGTGGCGACAGTGTCGGAAATGAATAAAATTGCGTAGATGAGGGTGGATCGGGCCTCCGTACGGTTACACTGGGACACGCGCCTACAGGGTCGGCGCCGTCGGCAGACCGCAGGTTTCAGTCTCGAACACCGGCTACGGGAACGACGGCCGGGAAGAGCCTTGGCGAGGCCGGGGAAGCCATCCCACGGGGTCGGCGCCATCGGCCGACAGCACGGACATCACCCGGACATCATCTCCTGGGAGTCGCCCCAAAATCGGCTCGAGGGATGTCCCCGAGGAGGTGCGCAGGGGTCGGCGCCATCGGCGTCAAGGAGACCAACATCGCGGAAACCTGGTGCAGCGGTGTTAAGGAAAGAGCGGCCCCACAGCGTAATACCGGCGGAAATTTCCACACGGAAGCTTCGAGAAGGAAGTCACGGTAAACAAGCCTGACGATCACGCGGCGAACAATGGGAGCGCGTACGAAAACACTCAAAAACTATCGGAGAAAGTTGCGACGTCATAGCGAGCGACGAAAACAACCCGGGAGTGGGGGTAGCTCGCGGTAGTGGGGAGCCAGCAAGAGACAGGCAACTCGAGGCAGTCTCTCGAGTATCGCGAAGGCGAGCGGACGTGTCTACCGACAGTATAGTACCATCGCGGACATAGTGTTACGCGAATACAGCGATAGATCACGAACATTGCTTTTCGAAATACATAACAATCGGGAACTCCCGCGTAATTGCGCGTTAAATACTCACTTAACGATAGTGAGAGGTAACTATTTACCATCGACTTACCTGTGATTGCGACATAGTGCGAATCAGTTGTAAACCGAAATGTAATAAGGTGATGACGATCTGGGAATAAAGGATTATTATTCTGAAACAAAATCTCAAAGCTAATTATTGATTAACTATACTTACCCTCGACTTACCTTGTCCATCGGCGATGATTCATCAGCGTCCAGCGGAAGTCCAGCAGCGACGATGATCCATCCGGGGCAGGAACCTGAAACAGAAGAAGAGTATTAGTAAATAATAATCGTAATTATTGAGACGCGAGGTAATCTGGTATGCGATAAGGCAAAGATCCGGGGAACCTGAGCTGCGGAGATAATCCATCCTGGGAGTCCACCTGAAACAGAAAAGGAAGTTGTTAGAACGCGAGCAATACTCGCCCTCAACCTTCTCGGTTATTAGAGGTCAAACCGAGTGGCGACCGTAAGATAGGAGACTAAAACTACGCGTAGCGGGCCTCCAATTGTACCGTCCGGTTACAACCTCTGCCACAGTTTTAGCCCTTATATTCTTTAAACGAAATGCTTCCACCCATTTGGTGAAACAATCTACGACGACAAGAAGATATCTGTTTCCAAAATTGGTTGTAGGAAGGGGGCCAAGAATGTCCATTTGAATCCTCTCAAACGGTGCCCCAACATTATAGATTTGCAAAGGGGATTTTCCTTTCCCAGAGGGACCCCTCTTAGAAATGCAGACTTTGCAAGATCTGCACCAATCCTCAACATCTTGCTTACACGTTGCCCAGTAAAAACGCTTGCGAATTTTTTCCAAAGTTTTATTAATTCCAAAATGTCCGCCCGAAGAAGAATCGTGGGCTTCCTCAAGAATTTCTTTGACTCGGGTCCGAGGAGCAACAAGCTGGAGAAAACTTGTTTTCAAATTTGGGGCTTTCCACCTCTTGTACAAGATTCCTTCTTTAAGAACCAACGCGTCCCAATGCGACTAATAAATCTGAGCGGAGACGTCTCTATTAGGAATTTCCGAACGCGGAGGACGGATTCCAGCTTCCTTAGCCCGTAAGATAAATCCTATTCCCGCGTCCTCTCCTTGCTCTTTGCGCCAAATTTCCAGATTTTCTCCTTGAAGAATTAACCGAGCAATCGTACCATCTTGTTCCTCAGCTGACTTTTTTTCAACCTTCGCACAATATCTACAGTCGAATTTCTCACAAAGTCGTCTGGACAATCCATCAGCATTCTTATGAGATTGACCTCTCCGATGGACAATCTCAAATTCGTATTGCTGAAGTCTCTCTAGCCATCGTGCTAGCTGTCCTTCCAAATCCCTGAAGGACATAAGCCATTTCAGTGAGACGTGATCTGTGCGGATTAAAAACTTCTGTCCTAAAAGATAATGGCGGAAAAATTTGATAGAGTCTACTACAGCTAAAAGTTCCCGGCGAGTAACGCAATAGTTTCTCTCAGCCTTATTGAGAACTCGACTAACAATAAAATAAGCTATAATTCTCTCCTCTCTCTTCTGTCTTTGAGACAAAACCGCGCCGATGCCGATATTCGAAGCGTCGGTATCTAAAATAAATTCTCCTTCCCCTTTAGGAAAAGAAAGTACCGGAGGGGAGGATAAAACCCGTTTCAATTCATCGAAAGTTTTCTGACATTCCTCACCCCAAATAAACTTCTCTGATTCCCTGTAAGGGAGTAAAGAGGCTTCGCTAAAGAAAATCCTCTAATAAATTTACGGTAGTAGGAGCAAAATCCTAAGAAACTCCGTAATAGTGGCTTGGTATGCGGAACCGGCCAATCACTAACCGCGGATATTTTATCGGGGTCCGTGGCAATGCCCTCTGCCGAAACCACATGCCCCAAATATTTAACGCTTCTCCCAAAAAAAGTACATTTCTTTGGATTAATTTTCAAATTTACTTCTCTCAATCGTAATAGTACTGTTTTTAAATTTTCCAACATTTCATAAAAACTTTTCCCAAAAATAATTACATCATCGAGATAAACCAAGCAAATTTTTGATAGCAAATCTCTTAAAACTTTCTCCATTAGACGTTGGAATGTAGCAGGGGCATTGCAGAGGCCGAAGGGCATGACGGTAAATTGCCAAAACCCGTTTCCAATAGAGAACGCAGTTTTCTCTTTATCCTCGGGACGAATTTTTATTTGCCAGTACCCGCTTTTTAGATCTAAAGTACAAAACCAAATATTACCTGACAATTGATCGAAGATGTCATCAATTCTGGGCAAAGGATGGGAATCTTTTTTAGTAATGAAATTCACTTTCCTGTAATCCACACAAAATCTAATACTGCCATCCTTTTTCCTGACCAAAACTGCAGGCGAGACCCAGGGGCTTTGGGACTCCTCAATTACCCCTTGTTTCCACATTTCCTCAATAATTTTATTTACTTCCTTCCTCATATGAATAGGAATGCGACGAGGGACCTGTTTTATAGGGGAAGAATCTTTCACATTTATTACATGCTCAATAACATCACAATTTCCTGCAACAATGATTTCAGAAAATACATCCCGGAAATCTTTTAGAAAATCGGCAAAAATTTCTTTCTGAGCCTCATTTAGACTCCCAGAATTATTTTCAAAAAGTTTTTTTAAGATAGAAGAGTCTCCCTTGGTAGAAGCTTCAACACGAGAACAATTAAAATTCTTTTCCTCAATTAATTTGGAATTGACAAAGAAAGGTTCAAAAATATTTTTCAGATTCACTTTTTCGAGAAAATCTTTTCCCAATAGACATTCGTCACTTATTTCTGCAACAAACATAAGAATTTCCACAGAATATCCGCCAATTTGAATATTTACTAAGACTCTAGATTCAAAAGGAACTTTCTCTCCAGTCGGATATCGTAAATTACAATTTTCTACTTTAATTCTCTCTACTTCGTCTCCAATCAATTTTCTACTAACTATTGAGACATCGAAGCTCGTATCTATCTTAAAGGAACAACATTTTCCATTTAATAAACCATCATAATAAAAATTATTCTTATAATCTATTTTAAAATTTTTCTTATAATCTATTTCGAAATCTTTAAATCGGCCAACTTTCGGGGAATTTTTCGTAAAAGTCGAGCCCACCCCGCTGAGCTCAACTAAACCGCGTTTCCCTCATTAGGGCATTCCGATCGGTAGTGTCCTGTTTTTCCACACGACCAACACTCCCCCCGGCCGGCGCTAAACTTGCTGCCACGCCAATTCCCTTTCGCGCCCTTCCCTCCTTTCTCTTTCCCTTCACTCTTCCCTCCCTCGTTACGTTTTTCATCTTCAACCGTATTTCCAACTCCCTTTTTCACAAAATTTTTATTAAAATTTTCTCTATGTCTTTCAGAATTATCCCCCTGAATAATTTTAAGCGCTTTGGCCCTTTCGACGGCCACATTTAGGGAGGTTATTCCCTCCATTTGTAGCGCTCGCCTGATAAAATTATCAGAAACAGCTGTAATGAACTGCGCGCAAGCGATTTTATCACGCAATTCGTAAGGGCACTCGGGGTACGCCAGGCGCGAGAGTTTGTCGATCTCCAAACCAAGTGCGGCCAAATCCTCCCCGAATTTTTGTTTTCGATTCGTGAATGCAATATAACTATTTTGCGATTGACGTCCCTCCCCGAAACGCAACTCAAGTTTTGCTTTTAATTCCGCGAAGTTCAACTGCTCGACGTCTTGTACCATCTCCAAAACCGAGCGCGCCTTACCTCTTAGACTCGACGCCAACGCGATTGTCTTCGTAGCGTCATCCTAATTATTCGCTCGTGCGATTAAATTCAGTTGTGAAAAATACTCATGCAACGAGACCGTTCCGTCGTACGTATCGGGTTTGAGCTTGTATCCCAGCTCAGCACTCGCGGCCGCGACACTTTCACTCGCGCGCGTAGTCCGTCCCTCCGTGCCACTCGCAATTGCGGCACTCTCTCTCGCGAGCGCGTTTCGCGTTTCCGCGCCGCTCGCGACCGCGGCTCTCTCTCGCGCGTACGCGTCTCGCGTTCCCGCGCCGCTCACGACCGCGGCTCTCTCTCGCGCGTACGCGTCTCGCGTTCCCGCGCCGCTCACGACCGCGGCTTTCTCCCCCGCGTGTGCGTCCCGCATTTCCGCGGCACTCGCGTCTCGCGTCCCCGAGTCTCCGGACGCTCTGTTATTAGAGTGACTTAGCTGTATTTGTGAGCCGGAGTTTGTCCCTCGGAGAAGACGAAGCTCTTCCTCCTGCCGGCGGAACGTCTCGGCGTACTCCCTCTCTCTCCGCGCCTGCTCTTCTCGCAGGAGTTGAACCTCCTGGATTACGGCCTGGAGGGTCGCCGTAATCGTTGTCATCGTTGTCCCTTCCGATTGGGGAGTCTCCACCCGAAGCCTCTTTCGCGAGGAAGGAGCCGAAGAAGTCATCGTGTCCTCAGGATCGTTGATGACGAGCCCCCAAAATGTTGCACTCGTCCGCGCGTTCGCTGCTCACACACACACGCACCCACTTGCGAACGCGGTGCGCAATCCCGTTTCTGGGAATAAGAACTCTCGGTGAACAGAGAACTCGTTTAATGCAGAAATGTAATATGTACAGTGGCTCGTGAGTACGTCCGAACGATTCGAAGACCCAGCGAATAGGTAATCTGAAACGACCGTTGTTACAAACAACGCAACGACGGAGCTCATCGTCAGGCACGACGTCAGGCAGCGCTTCGCGACTGCCTTCGGGGCTTCCACCGGGTGTCTCGGCTCGGGCGCAACAATATACTTTAATTTATTTCAATTTTATTCTAGTCTTTTAACTTATGACTGAGCGATTATTTTATTTTATCTTATTGATTATCGTTAGTTTTTTCACATTTTAGCTTTACGTATGCATGACGTAGTTAGGGCACCATGTCAGCAACGTAACGGAGATTTTTGAGGATTTATAATCACTTGAGAAGGGCTGAAATTGCAGCCGAAACGTTGTGAATAAATAAATTAATTATTTGGCCAGTTGGGTCGAACAAAAACGACTTCTGTTTTGAATTCATCTACTGGCGAAGGAAGCTATTTGTTTGAAGCCAGCACGTTCGAAATAATTTTTTGACATTTAGCCCAACTCATAGTTATATTTCGCAACATTTCAGAATCTCCTACTAGTTGAAATAACGCGAGAATGTTTGTTACGTTTTTATACGGAATATTTTTTTCGACTATAAGCGCAGTGTATCGAATTTCTGCTACTTTCTTTCGTTCATCAAATGATAGAAGTGATTCATTGGCTACAAACTTTTGGTCCGATTCCTCTCTTTCTATATTTTTTTGTGTAGCAATTGTTGTATGTGCAACGGATTCTGCGTGACGATAAATATTTGACAAATTAGCTGTTAAATCTTTTTCACAAAATGAGCAAAAACACATTTTTTCATCATCTGATGATTCGCGTAACCATGGTTGAAACTGCTCAATATCTAACCATTGTTTTCGAAATTTTCTTTGGTTAAAAATATTTTTTTCTACATTTACATTGTCACTTATTTCATCAGATGTCCTTTTTAAATTATTCTTGTGACACACAGAATCCGCATGTCTTGAAATGCGCGTGTTGCAAGAAAAATCTTTATTACATATTATACAATGAAAAACATTATCATTAGACTTTATCATTATCATTATCATTATATATATATATGTATATATATTTTAATATTTCAAGAAAATATAATTGAAATGTGCGAGCCATTAACAAAAAAGTGTATGCGAAGCTTCGTAGAAGCTTGGCTTGATGATGATCAATATAAGTCTTGGATACGGAAAGTTCCGTCTAATGATAATGTTTTTCATTGTATAATATGTAATAAAGATATATATATATATATATATATATATATATATATATATATATATATATATATATATATATATATATATATATTATGTTACAACTATAACTATAAGTAAATAACTAAGTAAGGCTCTGTAATGTAATAGAAAACACCTTAAACAGGCAATAAGAGCACAAGCGTGACGTTAACCGCTAAACTTTATTCTCACAAATCAATTAACGAACGAACGAACGTTTCGATCCTTCCTTGGGGTCCTCCTCAGAGTACATTATATAAAATTAAATAGTCTGACGTCGCAAATACATACAGATAGTCTAACGCCGTAAACAACGAATCATCGCTGGTCAGTTACGTTAGATGTGCACTCCGACATGTTCCAAGATATCGTCGCATAGAAGTTTCCTGGTTGGAGCGCCAGGAAATTTTTCAACCGGATGTAATGTCGTTGTCATTGTGACGCAACGCCTATGGACAAAACCGGAGTACCATCCTCTCTCAATATTCATATAGGAACACAATAGATAAGAACACAGTATCAATCAAAGCAACTCACAGATTTAACATAATGGATTGTAGTCAAGTCGCAACGCCCGTCAATTATACAGAGATCGATGTGTCTCATAGGACGTTCACACAGAGAATGGCACGTTTGTTTTAAACAAGATATCGACGACGCAGGGGAGGTCACGCGTAACAACAAGTCCGCGTAACAACAATAATTTTAAATTTTAACAAGTCCGTCGATAACGCCAATATATGTTTCTGGTATATCTTCCGTATCCGTCTGCAAATTTAAACCTTCTCTTTGCCTTTTTATGTAGATCATTTCTGATATTAGGCGTTTATTCAGGGACGGTTCTTGATCCAATATCTCCACATCTTTCCAATTAAAATCGTGGTCATACCGTAATCTGTGGTCCGTTAAGACCGAATGACCCGCACCATTCCTTCTGATATGAGAGTTATGTTCTTTAACTCTCGTTGAAAGTTGTCTCCCTGTCTGACCGACATAGGAAGCCTCACAATTGTTACAATTAATTTTATACACGACTTTCCTATGCGATAATCCAGGGAGAGTATCCTTATGCACTCTAATAAATCTATTCAATTTATTAAGACTGAAATATGAGAGCTTTATGTTAAGATCTTTAGTTAAATTTTTATATTTTTCAGTTAACCCAGGAACGTATGGTATCGTGAAATATGGAACTCTGTCAATGCTCTCATCGTTAGTAACGTGTCTGTCATTAAGCAAAAATCTCAAGCGCTCATGTACTGTCTTAAAAATGAATTCCAACGGGTAACAATTTTTCAACAGAACCTGGATCACAAAATTTATGTTTTTTTGATGAAATCTCGGATGCGACAACTTAAATACTCGATCAATCAAGCCAATGACCGTGCCCTTTTTCTGACAGAGTGGATGTTGAGAGAGGAAATTTAAATATCTTCCGGAAAAAGTGGGTTTATGGAACCAGTCAAATTGCAAATGGTCACCTATGTGAAACATAGTGACCTCTAAAAAATTCAATTTACTATCCACGCTAATCTCCATAGTAAATTGCAATCTCGGATGAAAAGAGTTGAATGTTTCCAATACGTGAGTGCATTCGTCTGAGTGCATCTAAAATTGAAAATTTTAGCTTTCCGGGTTTAAATAAAGATAGAGTAACGATTGAATTCATTAAAAACATTGAAAATAATATAAAGAAGTTTCCCATTAGAACTCATACAACTCTTAGAAATCGATTCTCGAATATGGTAAATAGTCTTCGGGGTTACACGGTACAAGAAAGTGTACACAACAACGCGATGAAACACTTGTCGATTGCTACAAAGAATTTTATCGATGATAATTCTAATTTAATTTTAACGAGAGCTGACAAAGGTAACGTCACGGTAGCATTGGACAAAGATAAATATATAGCCAATATGGAGGAACTCTTGGGAGATACGGACACTTACAGGACTGTCTCAAGAGATCCAATTAGAAAGGTGACAACGCGGGTTCGGGAACTTTTGACTAGATGGAGAAAATCAGAATTTATCTCAGACTCATTGTATAGAAGGCTATATTGTAGTGACGGAACATTGCCGAGAGCGTATGGACTCCCGAAGATCCACAAAATTAATTGTCCTCTCAGAATCATTGTTTCATGTGTGGATAGCCCTTTGTACAATTTGGCTGCTTTTCTCCATAAAGTCATGTTTAATAGCTTTCCTAAAGGGGACAGTCATGTCTCTAATAGCTTCGATTTGGTCAAAAAACTCTCCGAAACCCATATTAGAGAAGATTACACTTTAGTGTCTCTTGACGTCATCTCTCTTTTTACTAACGTGCCAACTGAAATAGTTATTAATAGCATCGAAAAAAGATGGAAATATATTTCTGAGAATTGCGTGATCCCGGAGTCGGAATTCCTCCAAGCAGTAAGATTGGTATTAGAATCGACCTTTTTTGTTTTTAATGGAGTAATATACCAACAAACTTTCGGTTCTCCCATGGGCTCCCCGTTGTCACCCATAGTAGCGGATATCGTGATGCAAGATCTGGAGGTTGGGGCGCTCGGAAGTCTAAATTTCGTCCCTTCTTTTTATAAGAGATACGTGGACGATATTGTAATGGCTGTGCCTCCTGACGAATGCACTCACGTATTAGAAACATTCAACTCTTTTCATCCGAGATTGCAATTTACTATGGAGATTAGCGTGGATAGTAAATTGAATTTTTTAGAGGTCACTATGTTTCACATAGGTGACCATTTGCAATTTGACTGGTTCCATAAACCCACTTTTTCCGGAAGATATTTAAATTTCCTCTCTCAACATCCACTCTGTCAGAAAAAGGGCACGGTCATTGGCTTGATTGATCGAGTATTTAAGTTGTCGCATCCGAGATTTCATCAAAAAAACATAAATTTTGTGATCCAGGTTCTGTTGAAAAATTGTTACCCGTTGGAATTCATTTTTAAGACAGTACATGAGCGCTTGAGATTTTTGCTTAATGACAGACACGTTACTAACGATGAGAGCATTGACAGAGTTCCATATTTCACGATACCATACGTTCCTGGGTTAACTGAAAAATATAAAAATTTAACTAAAGATCTTAACATAAAGCTCTCATATTTCAGTCTTAATAAATTGAATAGATTTATTAGAGTGCATAAGGATACTCTCCCTGGATTATCGCATAGGAAAGTCGTGTATAAAATTAATTGTAACAATTGTGAGGCTTCCTATGTCGGTCAGACAGGGAGACAACTTTCAACGAGAGTTAAAGAACATAACTCTCATATCAGAAGGAATGGTGCGGGTCATTCGGTCTTAACGGACCACAGATTACGGTATGACCACGATTTTAATTGGAAAGATGTGGAGATATTGGATCAAGAACCGTCCCTGAATAAACGCCTAATATCAGAAATGATCTACATAAAAAGGCAAAGAGAAGGTTTAAATTTGCAGACGGATACGGAAGATATACCAGAAACATATATTGGCGTTATCGACGGACTTGTTAAAATTTAAAATTATTGTTGTTACGCGGACTTGTTGTTACGCGTGACCTCCCCTGCGTCGTCGATATCTTGTTTAAAACAAACGTGCCATTCTCTGTGTGAACGTCCTATGAGACACATCGATCTCTGTATAATTGACGGGCGTTGCGACTTGACTACAATCCATTATGTTAAATCTGTGAGTTGCTTTGATTGATACTGTGTTCTTATCTATTGTGTTCCTATATGAATATTGAGAGAGGATGGTACTCCGGTTTTGTCCATAGGCGTTGCGTCACAATGACAACGACATTACATCCGGTTGAAAAATTTCCTGGCGCTCCAACCAGGAAACTTCTATGCGACGATATCTTGGAACATGTCGGAGTGCACATCTAACATAACTGACCAGCGATGATTCGTTGTTTACGGCGTTAGACTATCTGTATGTATTTGCGACGTCAGACTATTTAATTTTATATAATGTACGCTGAGGAGGACCCCAAGGAAGGGTCGAAACGTTCGTTCGTTCGTTAATTGATTTGTGAGAATAAAGTTTAGCGGTTAACGTCACGCTTGTGCTCTTATTGCCTGTTTAAGGTGTTTTCTATAACTATAAGCTTAATTTTACCAATTTTTACTTACCAATTTATATGTATTTGTGAGAATATGCTCATAACATGCACGACACATACATTATTTAAATACTTCGACATAGATAATATATTACGCTGCATTCTGTGGATAATTCGTTAAAGATCATTAATAAAGTATACAGGTATACACGACACATACATTATTTAAATACCACGACATAGATAATATATTACGCTGTATTCTGTGGATAATTCGTTAAAGATTATTAATAAAGTATACAGGTTTTACCTACCTAAAAATATAAATGCTTTATACATTTTGCAAACATGTGTAAAGAACTAGAAGCACATTGATCCTTCCATGATAAACGCAGCAACCAAGTTAATCACAGTAGATGATTCCATAACATTTCACAAGATTCTGAAAACGGAGACAATAATAATCAACTCTCGCTTAACGGAATCTTATGGTTTGTAAATGGATTTTTTCTTGAGGATATTCCAGGCCTATGTAATTACTGTAGATGCACAGAATATCACCAGCTCCTATAAAGTTGAAGGAAATTGATACTAATCAATAATAACTAATCATTGATAATAATCTAAATTAAAAACATTATAAATTAGAGTTTCGTACACAAGTAATTTTAATTAGAAATGTCAACAATAGTATGTACCTTTACCAGCTGCTAAACATACCACAATTAAAGGTTAGCAAACAGCAAATAATGTTCAGATTTGAAATTGGAGTCCTTACTGTAAATGCATGACTTTACAGTACTCCTGTACATTACGTAGATACAGAGATACGTCATTTCTGACAGTAAAATAATTATTTATTGCGCTAAAAGAAAGGGGAGCTAAATCTCTATTAAATCATTGCTAAAACATTGCTGTAAATCAGTAAACTGCAATCTCAGATTATTAATAAGTAACATTAGTGTATCTTATTATGTATAAAAAGGAAGAATTACCTTCAAATTATTAAGATAAACAACTTATCTTTTATTTGACAAAAGTATACTCATTTAACGCCACTTTATCTGAAAAAGAAAAAATATTTCGAAATTTTATGTACGAGACTGTAAAAGCAATATAATAAAGCACTCTAATGAGAGGACAGCTTGAGGTTAGGAAATATGTCAATCGACTTCATACTTGAAGTATACGATATTAGAGTATAATACGTATCCTTATATAGATTTCTAGCTCTGCCTACCGCTTAATGTGCTATCTGTAAATAATTAATATAAATACATAATACGATGACAGATTTTTTAACTTCGCGTAATGCTACAGTTTTTTAGTTTATTATTGTTTTACAATCTCTAACATATACATAAATTTTCGTATTTTATTTCCAAACGGGACCGTGTCCGATCGGCCCCGTGTCCGATCGACACCGTGTCCGATCGGCCCCGTGTCCGATCGACACCGTGTCTGATCGATACCGTGTGCAATCGGCACCGTGTGAAATCGGCACCGTGTCCGATCGGCACCGTGTGCAATCGTTACCGTGTCCGATCGGCACCGTGTGCAATCGTTACCGTGTCCGATCGGCACCGTGTGCAATCGTTACCGTGTCCGATCGACACCGTGTCCGATCTTTACCGTGTCCGATCGGCACCGTGTGCAATCGTTACCGTGTCCGATCGGCACCGTGTGCAATCGTTACCGTGTTCGATCGACACCGTGTCCAATCGTTACCGTGTCCGATCGGCACCGTGTGCAATCGTTACCGTGTCCGATCGGCACCGTGTGCAATCGACACCGTGTCCGATCGACACCGTGTGCAATCGTTACCGTGTCCGATCGGCACCGTGTCCGATCGACACCGTGTCCGATCGGCACCGTGTCCGAATGCAACTAAATGTGTCCAATAGTAACTGTGTCCGATCGGCACCGTGTCCGATCGACACCGTGTCCGATCGGCACCGTGTCCGATCGATACCGTGTCCGATCGGCACCGTGTCCGATCGACACCGTGTCCGATCGACACCGTGTCCGATCGGCACCGTGTCCGATCGACACCGTGTCCGATCGTTACCGTGTCCGATCGTTACCGTGTCCGATCGGGAAATATTGTCGTGTCCGATCTGTAACGTGCGCAATCGGGACAATCCCCACAGGTTTAGGAGATGCTGGGGGGCCTCGAGCCCCAGCATTCGTTCGTAAGAGAGGTGCTAAGTCATCCTTCTGTTTCCTCCCGTGGATCGCTGTCGCTCGCAGGCAGAAGGACGAGCTTTACGATCGGCCTTGTGAGCTCGCCTGTCGCGGTGCGGACGGTGACCACCAGGCCGTCCTCTCCGGGATGGACCTTGACCACTCGAGCCAAGGGCCACTTCGTCGGCGGGGTGGTCTCGTTCCGCAGGAGGCAGAGGCATCCAAGCTGAATATCGGGTCCCTTGCTCTGCCACTTGGGGCGGTGCACAAGCGAATGCACGTATTCCTGGGACCAGCGCTTCCAAAAATGATCTCGCATCTGCTGCAGCAGCTGCCAGCGGGTGAGGCGGTTCGCGGGCACGTCCAGCAATACGGCTCAGGCACGGCAATCAGGGCGGACCCTGTTAAAAAGTGCCCCGGAGTGAGTACGGCCAGGTCGTCTGGATCGTCGGAGGATGTCTGCAAAGGACAAGAGTTAAGGCAAGCCTCGATTTGAGCGAGGAGAGTGCTCATCTCCTCGTAAGTCAACGTAGCTGCGCCCAAGGTACACCCGCCGAAGGTGGTGCTTGAGGGATTTTACAGCGGCCTCCCAAAGACCCCCAAAATGAGGAGCGGATGGCGGGTTGAATCGCCACCTGATTCCGTCGCCCGCTAGATGGCTAGCGATCTGTCGTCCTTCACGGTTGCTGGCAGAAGAAAGGGCGCGTAGCTGCTTGTCGGCTCCTACAAAGTTCGTCCCGCAATCACTGTGGAGGCTGCTGCACAGTCCGCGACGGGACGTGAATCGACGCAGCGCCGCCAGAAAGGCTGCCGCGGTGTAGTCGGATACGACTTCCAGATGCACGGCACGCGTGACGAGGCAGACAAACACCGAAACGGAGGCCTTGTAGGCTCGCTGCCCTCGACCTTTAGAAGTCCTCAGGAGAATTGGCCCGGCGTAATCGACGCCGGTGTGTAGAAAGGGCCTGGCAGGGCTTACTCTCTCGCAGGGAAGACTGCCCATTAGCTGTTGCGGAGTTGCCGCCCGCCAACGCGCGCAAGTAACGCAGCGGAGGATCAGGCGTTTCACCAGGGCTCGGCCTCGTGGGATCCAGTAGCGCTGCCGATACATGCCTAATGTCAGTTGGACCCCTCCGTGCATCGTTCGTCGATGGCAAGCTTCCACTGTCAGTCGAGTAAAGTGCGAGGCCCCCGGCAGGATAACTGGGTGACGTTCATCGTAGGAGAGGACGGCGTGTTTTATCCTGTCACCTACGCGCAGAAGACCTTGAGCGTCTAAAAAAGGATTGAGTTTAATAAGGCAGTTAGATAACGATCGCGAGCCGCCCCGACGGAACGTGGCTACGTCACGGGAGAAATGGTTCGCTTGCGTAAGCATGATCCAGGTAAGGCGAGCCTCCTCTAGCTCCTCGGCCGTCAGCTCGGCACCGTACGAGGACGTCGCACAGTGGGGCGAATCTATCAAAAATCGGATATTGGACGACAAAATGAAAAACGTATAATTCAAATTTTGACGAGATTTTATGTTAATATATATCCTAAATTATAAATAAATGTGCTTATAATTGATTTTACCCCTTGTTCTTTCCTCAAAATGATCTGATAAAGTATGACATTTTCGTGAATACTGAAATTCTAGTAATTCGATAGGTTACTTTCTAAAGTCTCCGCCGAAAGCATAACTGCGAATATGAGTTAAATGCCTATCAGAACTTATTTATTAGGGTTCAAAAAACATATTTATTTTAGTTTAATGTCATTTGAGTGCTATTATATATTAATAAATATACACGACATATTCGACTATTAAAAAGTTCTTACTTCAATATTCAAACAGGAAAAAAGTTTGTGGATTAGAATGGATTAAGGTTTGCTCTGCGCCATTTGATAGGGCAAAGTGTCTAGTTTTTGGACACATATGGTTGTTTATCCGTCTTAGTCCGGCTTTTATGAGAAAATTGACGTCGAAGTTCACTCGACATGGTCGAACGTCGTCCACGAATAGCTCAGCGGACGCCGTTCGATCATGTCGTGTAAATATGAATGTCTATTTTCTCATAAAAGAAAGACGAAGGGGGATATATAATTTGTTTAAATATTGCTATTTTGTAATGATTAATTACATTCATATTTTATAACAATTAATTATGTCAATTAATATAATAGCGATGAGTCGAGACTCTATTGGAAATCCAATCGTAAGGAAAGCGGGCTAATTAAGAGCCGTTCGCTGTTGACAATGCAAAAGTTTTGTTAAAAATATTATTAAAAATATTGTTTATTAAAAATATTGTTCGAACGTTTCGGTCCTTATTCGGACCATCTTCAGCATCTAATAAAGATCACGAGATATAAATGTACATGAATTTACAAAATTATTTTGTTATTTTTATAACTTACATGCTAATATAGTGTATGGTGCGTATGTATGTAATACAAAATTGTGGAATCACCTCACTCTCCCCATTCGTGACACATGCTCCTTGGCACGTATAGACACGTATAGACACGTATAGGCACGTATAGGCACGTATAGACACGAATAGACAGGTAGGGAGGTGGGTAGGTGGGCAGGTAACAATTATCGTTTTGCCACGTATTCTGTAAATCCGTGGGCCAATCAAATTGCACCACATTTGTTTTTCTCGAGGGGGGGGGGAGGAGTCACCTCGTTTTCGTCACGTCGTCACTTTTTCTCGATCAGTAGTCTGTTAAAGACGCGTTCTGTAATTTCTTGTCAACGCCAAGTTAAGTTTAGTTTTGATTTTTGTCGTTGCTTTATACAATTCACTTTGCGTCCTTTTTAGGATACAGTGAAAAATATATAGAATATATAAAATATATAGAAGATTATACTTTAACACGCTCGCAAAATGGAAAATTTCCAAACGAATCGTCAACTTTTTAATTGTATGCGTGCAAATAAACTTGATTTATTAAATTATGAGGCTGTAATCAGCCACATAAAATCATGTATTAATACTGAATTACCCAAAGTTGCGTTGGAAGCATTGAAAAGAAAAATCATGATTTTCACGAAGAATTTGAAGTCAAAATGGGTAGCTAGCTCGTACAGTTACAACACATTTATTACAAAGCATGAAAGTTGGTTAAATTGTGAATTTTCTTTCCCGAACGAAGTACTAAATTTAATTCCTACTTCTTCACGTACGCGTATGCCTCTTAATAGATCAAAGAGTTTTGTAGAATGTTCCGAACGACATAAAAGAAAGAGAACTGAGGAAGTACGGAATAATCCGGAAATGATTGATTTTATTATTCGGAAAAAGTTAAAATCCGATGACGCGCTATTTATATATAATTTTATCTAGAGACATCCCGAACATGTCAAAAAGATTAGACAATTCTGTGAAGAAATTGAAAATGGAACAGATTTGATTGATAGGGATACTGCATTAAGTACTTATATTTCTGCAAAATTAACACGCTATCAATATAATATTATTCGTGACGTCACCAAATTTAGATTTAGAGCACTACCTAGTTATTATCAAATTCAATTATCAAAAAAAGATTGTTTTCCACAGCGAGAAACAATAGAAATTTCTGAAATAGGTGTTAAAGTTTCTCTACAAAGTCTTTTGGATCATACTGCTTTTAGATTCATTAAACTTCTACGTCCTCGTTTAAGTGCATCTGCAAATTTAACGATGATATCTAAATGGGGATGCGATGGTGCTTCCGATCAATCGCGTTACAAGTTGAATTTTGATCATCCCTTATACGATGATTCTAGTATTTTTATATGCAGTTTTGTACCAATAAAAATTTATTCTAACGAAAATGGCGAAGTATTGTGGACAAACGATACCCCTTCCTCAACTCGTTTCTGTAGACCGATCGAATTCAAATTCGTGAAGGAAGAAGAAACTGAAGTTAAAGCTATTACTGAGAGAATTAAGGAAGAAATATCTTCTTTGATATCAACTGTTTCCGAAGAAGGTATTTCGATACAGCATACGCTTTTATTTACTATGATCGACAATAAAATCTGTAATATAATGACAAATAATAAATCATCGATGAAATGTTATATTTGTGGCGCTTTTCCAAGTGAAATGAACAATTTGAATTTAATGAAACAAAAAATTGTAAAAGATGAATACTTTTCGTTCGGACTTTCTTCATTACATTGCTGGATTCGCTGTTTCGAATGCTTATTACATATTTCGTATAAAATTAATATCAAATGTTGGTCAGTGAGGAATGAGAGTCATAAACGAGAAGTCGAGCAAAGAAAAAGAGAGATACAGACTGCCTTCAGAACAAAAGCAGGTCTCTTGATAGACTTCGTGAAACAAGGAAAAGGTACATCCAATGATGGCAACATGGCCAGAAAATTTTTTGCTAATCCAGAATTATTAGCTGCCATTACAGGTTTAGATAAGAATTTAATAACTCGATTTGGAGTTTTGTTGCAAGTAATCGCTAGCGGTAATAGGATTAACGTGTTGGAATTCGAATCCTATGCTTTTAGAACTGCCGAATTATTTGTATCATTATACCCATGGTACTACATGCCAGTCTCAGTCCACAAATTATTGATTCATGGCAGTGATATTATAAAAAATGCTATCGTACCAATAGAACAATTATCTGAAGATGCTCAGGAAGCAAACCATAAATATTTTAGAAAATATAGAGAAAATCATTCGCGAAAAATGTCGCGAATACAAAATAATGAAGATATTTTTAATAATTTGATAATTGCTTCAGATCCAATAATATCTAGTTCGCGAAAAATTATGGGACATAAAAAGAAAGAATTAACTGAAGATGCAAAATGTCTATTATATTTCAGCAATAATGATGTAGATTATGATGATTAAGTTCAAGAAATAGATGTGAGAAGCAAGAAAAACAGTTCCTTTTCTATTATAAAACTCACAAAAATTAAACATCCTGAGGTTTAAGACTGTCATTGAAAATTAAATTAACTTTATTTTTTAACCAACTTCAAAAAATGGAGGTTCTATATTCGGCGTGTATGTATGTATGTCTACGATTTTCTTTAAAACTACTGGACGAATTTAAATGCGGTTTTCACTGTCCTATAGAGCAATTCTCCAGGAAGGTTTTAGTGCATAAAATATCGCGCTAGAACATCAGGGTACGGAGTAGTAAGGAAATATGCGATAATATTTATTCATATTAATTTAATGAAGCACTAAAAAAATATAAAATAAAATTTTTTTTGAAAAAATAGAACCGACTTCAAAAAAACTCTAAAAAGTATTTAAAAAATTAAAAAATTATCTATGCGCTTTATGAAAAATTGTTAATTAAATAATTTTGATTTCATACACTAAATGTATAATAATCGTACATTATTTATGTCAAATTTCAAGTTATTTTATTGAAAAATGTAGAAGTTATAAGCAAATGACCGAAAAATGAGGCGTTCGCCCCACTGTGCGGCGGCGCCTGATATAATCCATCCCAGAGTCGTTTGTTGGGCGACAGGCTCAAGAGGTTCGCCCTTTCGCAATCCCGGTTGAAGAATCGCGGCAAGGACGTCAGCTCCAAGAAGCATTTTCACCGGATCCAAGGCTGAAAAGTCAGGGTCGGCAAGCTCTAGCCCGCGGAGATGCGGCCACGTCGCACGATCCGCAGAGACCCCGCCGTCGTAGAGAGTGAGCCGAGGTAGAATTCAGGCCGACACCGAAATGGGCGCTCCGCCTTCTCGAGGCGAGATATCCAAGGCCACACGGCCTCGAGCGCGATCCGTACGCTTCCCGCCAACGCCGAACACCGCGACCGAGGTAGGCGAGCGGGGCAGTTTCAGCCGCTGTACCAGCAATTTCGTGACGAGGGACGATTCGGAGCATTGGTCGACAAGCGCTCGTGCGGTGTGCTCCACCCCAAACCGATCGCGCATGCGGATGCGAGCGGTAGCGAGAAGTATCGCCACCGGCTTTCCGAGGGTTTTCTGCGCGAGATGCGAAGTCTTAGCCACCTCTCCGCCCGGGTATGCGTCGTGGAGGCTTGTATGATGACGGGCATCGCATACAGAGCAGGTCCGCGTCGACGTGCATTTACTCAATTTATGCTTCCCGAGACAATTGAGGCACAGATTTCTCGCATCAATATGCTGCTTTCGCTCCGCGGCGGTCTTTCCTTTATACGCAGCACAAAACATTATAAAATGCCCCTTTTGGCACATCGAACAGCGACCGAGTTTGTTTTCCTGCTTTTTAGCATGCAGGGCTTGCGTCTGCAGCACGGAGTTTCCCCCCCCCGCCTTCACGGAAGAAGCACTTTCCGATTTGGCTGGTTGCAGTGATTCGAGCGTATGTAATCGTCTATCGAGAAACTGTTGTAAATCGGAATACGTCGGCGGTTCCGACGTCTCGCTAATGGAATTTTTCCACTCGCGACGCGAACGCGGATCGAAAAGGTCCACAACGAGATGTACGAATAAGTCTTCACTCCGCGAGATTGGCCGACCGATGCTGTCGAGAGCGCCGGCGGTGCTCACGACACAATGATATAGCTTGCGCAAATCAGAAACGGACTCACCCATCAATTTTTGAAGCGAGGTAAGCTGCGAGATATACGAACGCACCAGGAGTCTCTTGTTCTCGTAGTAGTCGGTAAGGGTCTTCCACGCGCGGTCGAAGTTCTCGTCCGTTGTGGGCAGACTTCGCACTAGCAGCTCAGCTTCACCCTTTAGGCATGACTTCAAGTAGTGTAGCTTCTCGACGGAGGTGGTGGCGACGTCCTTTCCGATGATAGAATGGAAGAAGTCCCGGAATGCTGACCACTCTTCGTATTTGCCAGAGAAATGAGGCAATTGGATGCGAGGTAAGGTTGTGCGCGGCGGTTGACTCGCCAGTGCAGCAACAGGAGTCTCGCTGGCCAGTTTGCTCGTAAGCTTGCGAAGCGTTTCCAGAAACATCCCCTTTTGTAGAAGATAGGCTTCCTCCACAATCGAGGGCAAGCTCGTTTTTTCATAGTCGTGTCCCACCAGGCTTTCCCAGAATGAGGCGTAGAGCTTCTCGTGTTGAGCCTCGAATTTCGTCCAGTTCGAATCAAGGGCTTGTAGGCGTGTCTTCACCAACCCGATCGTGATATTGGTAAAGCCCATTTTTTTTAAATTGTCGTACGAGCGAGCAATGCGCCCGTACAGTTCATGCTGACTTCGGAGCAGTCCTTCCATTTCTCTATTGCCCGTCTCCTTACTCGCCGTCTCCTTACTCATCGCGTCAGCGATTCGACGAAACGCGGAGGAAAGTCAATCTCTTCTTACTCACTGACCGCGCGGATTACCGGAATCCGGCTCGAAAGACCAAGAAATGTTCGTAAGCGGACTGAGAAGGCTCGAACCGCGACTTGCAACGAGACAAGCAGAAAGTTGACGGACAAACGTTTATTTCACTATTTACAACTATTTACAAGAAAATAATAATTCGATTCGCGCGAAAGCAGCCACGATTGAAAAGAGCGAGCAACGTTAAGAGAATTTGGTTCGCGCGGTAGCAGCAGCGAACGAAAAGAGCAAGCGACTCTAACTAATTACCGTAACGGCTCGAAAAACAGAGAGCGACTGGCCCCGTCGCCAAGGGCGCGCGTCCTTTTAACCTCTCGGTAGCTTCTCGCAAATTCGAGACTCTTCTGTAAGCTCGTGTTATCGAGAGAAGTCCCCGAGATGCTCGTTGTCGTCGAGTTATAAACAGTGTAGACAAAGCGAACGCGTGCGAACAATTAACTCGGCAATGTTTTGTCTCCCCTATTTGTGCGCTCGGTCGTCACGTCGAAAGTCGCGGCGATGAAAACACTTTTGTCTCCCGACGCGGCCGAAATACTGTTCTTAAACAAAAATAAAGCTTCTCCGTTATCAATTTCACAATTCCCACCTACAGTACGTTTACCCGTTAGATTGTTAATCAATAGTGTTTTAAAAGATAATTCAAAATTTGCACACGTAGGATTAACATTACGCCTATTATGTCTCCTTATTAGTCCAAAAAAATTTTCTAGTGGATCTTGATTTATATATCGTGTCTTCAAACATTCTATTCTTGCTTTATTTACAAGTGCCCATATTTTTTTAAAGCCTTTCACAGTTGTTATCCATTTAAAAAAAAAGAAGTAGAAATTGATTTTTTTGTTTTATTAACAAACCTCATGTCGTATAAAAATTTTATGGCATCATTCCAAAAAGAATGGTGCTGGCTTCTTTTTGTTACAGCAACTGCAAGGGTGTATCTGACTGAAGTTGAAGTCCATTTACGGAGTCAAACAGTTTATTGAAAAAATCTAAAACTTTGGCTGTTACAGATCCTTTCTTTTGTGGTATTTTTAATATTTTTAATAATTTAATAGTCCAATATCCGTATCGACAAAACCTTAATAAATAAAAATATTTTTCAGTATTTTGTGTCTTGTTTGTGTATTTTTTTATCATACATTTCTTTAAATATGTATTAAAAATAAATTACTTTAATAAGAAATAAATTAATTTATAACATAAATTGAATAAAAATTTTCGAAAAGAGCACATCTTGAATTTTTATATAATATAGTTTTTTGCAGAAATGTAATTTAGATGCGTTCTCTCATTCTGAAAACGTTTTGTTATTATTAGATGTTTTTTTTTTAATTAGCCTTTGTAAATTACCATTTTTCTTCCATGAGCTGTATGAGTAAAATTTAGTTTTTTTTAATTCCAGTAAAATGTGAATGTTTAAAAATGTGCCTTTTTCGAAATTTCAATTATATCTGTAAATATTACTTTAAATATTAATTGTTATATTAAAAATTATTATAAAATTGTTAATAATTACCTTGAATTCGAGTATTATATTTGATTAAGGTATTCCTTTCAT
This sequence comes from Temnothorax unifasciatus, assembly GCA_030770225.1. Classification (NCBI taxonomy): domain Eukaryota; kingdom Metazoa; phylum Arthropoda; class Insecta; order Hymenoptera; family Formicidae; genus Temnothorax; species Temnothorax unifasciatus. The sequence goes on along the minus strand of JASTWK010000943.1, from coordinate 32,025 downwards.
GACACCAAAGTCTTAAGAATTAATTGATTTTTTGGTACGAGAAAGTTAAAATGCATATCTTTAGGCCAGAAAAAAATTAAACCACATTACCGAACATATAAAGAAGAATTATGACTTTGAAAATTCAATATTTTATATGTGACGTTATCAAAAAAGTCTATTTTTCATTCTGTTAAGTTAGCATCCCCCCCCCACACAAAACCGGAATAACACATATACAGAAATTACGTGCTTTTTATGTGCTCTATTCACGATTTTTGTGCTTGAACGGTTTCGCGAGAAATCGCAATTGAAAGTGGGGGTGCTGGCTTAACGTAAGCTAGCACCCCCACTCATTAAAATTACATATAAAATAAAAAACTCAATATGCTAGAATTATGTGCTTTTTATGTGCTTTCAAATGCCTCAAACGAAATTAGTCTATCTGTAATAGTTTAAAAGATATACGCAAAAAAAGATCTATATACTATTAATATAAGAGTAAAGTACCAGTTATAATACAGATAGCTAATTGGTTTTAGTCTTAAAATGTTCCGTAATTTATGTGCTTTCAAAGTATGTAGAATAAAAGTTTTGTGCTTGTCCCCTTCAACCAACAAACCTCCTTGAAAGTGAGCACCCCATACGTACAAGAGTAAAGTACCAGTTAAAATACAGATAGCGAATTGATTTTAGTCTTAAAATGTTCCTTAATTTATGTACTTTCAAAATATGTAGAATAAGAGTTTTTGTTGACCGAAGAAGATAAGCACAAAACTCTTATTCTACATATTTTAAAAGCACATAAATTAAGGAACATTTTAAGACTAAAACCAATTCGCTATCTGTATTTTAACTGGTACTTTACTCTTGTACATATGGGGTACTCACTTTCAAGGAGGTTTGTCGGCTGAAGGGGACAAGCACAAAACTCTTATTCTACATATTTTAAAAGCACATAAATTAAGGAACATTTTAAGACTAAAACCAATTAGCTATCTGTGCTATAACTGGTACTTCACTCTTGTACGTATGGGGTACTAACGTTCGGGTCAGCCGAAGGGGATGAGCACAGAAATCTCGTTGTGCATATTTAGAAAGCACATAAATTAAGAAACATTTTAAGACTAAAACCAATTTGCTACCTGTATTTTAACTGGTACTTTACTCTTGTACGTATGGGGTGCTCACTTTCAAGGAGGTTTGTCGGCTGAAGGGGACAAGCACAAAACTCTTATTTTACATATTTTAAAAGCACATAAATTAAGGAACATTTTAAGACTAAAACCAATTAGCTATCTGTATTATAACTGGTACTTTTGTAACCGTACGGAGGTGTGATGCCCCCTTTTGGTATTACTATCTGTGTCACCGACACGGTCGCCACTCGATTTTTATCGCAGAAACGAGAAAAAATCGCTACTAGAATGGAAAATTTCCGACCTTTCGACACCCCGATGATTCCTCTTTCCTCTCTCTGTTCCGGGTCACCCTCTGGCCGTCGGATCTAGGGTCACCGCTGGATCAAGCAACTCGGACTTCTTTTGGACTCCGGCTGTGTACCGCCGACTCTCTGTCCCCGGACCTTCGCTGGACCGCTTGAAGATCTCCCCGGACGGACATAGGATCGCCGACAGGTAAGTATCAGGATCAGGTAGGTATCTCGATCAGGTAGGATAACCGCACACGAGTGAATTTAAATGATTGTATGTCTCGTTAATCGGTAAAATATAATTTATTTTACTCTACTTTCAGCTAATACAAGATTTATCGTACTCGCGGGTCTTACAAGACTTTAACGCGTCTGACGCGGGATGTTTTACGCCGAGTATCTCGCTATTACTCGATGATGGATCTACCGACCAACTCTACTCCTCGGAGTCCCGGCGAAGAATCCTCGAATCCTCACCCTGTCTCCAGCTCCCGACTTCGGAACGGACTCCTCACCTGTGCGTGGGTACGCCCCTTTACATCCACTGGCCGCGTAATATTCACACGCCCGCATGTGATGTTCGGTGCTTCCGCGTTCCTTAGCTATTGTTCGCCGTGCCAGATGTTGTTGCGAACAAAAGGCTCATTGTTACGTTCGATCGGCTATTCAGGCAAATAAACAGCTTTCACTTTACATGTTTACGAATTCCTTCTGGATTATTCCTTCACTTTCTACGCGGCGTCCCATCTCCCAGATCATTTAATTAATGCTAAAGCAATTTACACTCCTGCGTTGTCGCGTGTTAATACAAGACTTGGAACTCTGCGTTTACATGATTTACTTAATTTACTTAAATACTCGTTGCCCTAAAGTCCTTTTTTCTAACGCACTCCGCTCACCTGGGTCGCCTGTGCCTCCCATATATCCGCATGGTATAGCCTGATACCGTTACCGCTACATTTCGCCTTCGTATTCGATCAGACTGCCTGCCCTTGTCCTCGGTGTCCCCACGATCGTTTTACCCGATGATCGGACTGCTCTGACATGGCGTTCCATGTACCATGGAACGCGTATCCGCGTATCGCCCCGGCCGATCGGACAAACTTACCCTGCATGAGCTTTGCAAGGCGTGATTATGCCCTTCTCCGTTTACATTTTCCTCCCCGGACCGCGGGGTACGCATACGCCCTCACCACTCGTTTCGTGGTTCGCCTATGTTTTGCTGCGCGCGTTTACGTGAGTTCGGTACCACCCGGTACATGTCCCGTGCGCCCATTTAACACACTCGGTGACCAGTTTGGCCCGTATTGGCCGTGGTTACGGTTATACGTGACCCGAGCTTACGCCTCGCTGACCGACGGTCATTATCCACTAAACGGCCCACCGTGAACGCGTTTACGCCGCTTGTCACTCGACCGGGCGGTTGGTTGGTCAGAAACACTGACCATCTCTCCGTGGTACCCCCCTCTCGGGTGGTGGGCAACGAACGCGCGCGCCGATTGCGGATTCCGCATTGAATCGCGTTGATAATTGTTATTCGGGTTTAAGCATCGGTATTTACCCGCGCAACTCCGTTTTTGCGATCCGCACCTGATGCTGCCTTTCCACCTTTGACTCGTGGATGCCACGTGTGCCGTCGCGATCGCCGATCGTCTTGCACCGTCGGCGTGCCTTTATTCTCGCCCGCGGACTTTCGCGTGGTATGGCTTTAAGTGCTGTTTTATACCGCTCGCCTCGACAGAATCGCAGATAGTCAATTTAGACATGATTTCGTACGACCCCCGCTAGCTCTTCATCGGTCTGAACTGATTTCTCCGCAAATTAAACCGTCTAGTTACGAGACCTTTTATCTTGTAGCCGAAACAAAATCTGGGAATCCCTTTGTGCTTATCGTTCTTAATTTAAATTCTTGACCTTTTATTAGTCGAACCAAACCAAAAAAAAATTTTTTTAAATAAAGGGAAATTTCAAATCAAATTATGTTGTTTCTTTCAAACAAAGAAAACAAAAACAAACCAAAAAGAACGAGAAAAAATCGCAAAATACACCTTAATATCTAAATATATATATATATATGTTTAACGCACGCATCTATCACTATTTACAATGTCTTGTCCGGCATGTAGGATGACACCCTCGCCGCATCCCGTATTGCCGCATATACCATACGTTGCTGTGCCCCCGCATCAATCAGGCCCGCTCGTCCGGTCGCTGCCTCCGGTCGTTGGCCGGCGGGTCTCTGTTCCGTCGTCTTTTTTGGTATCGCAAAAGGCTGCGAGAGCACTCGGTCCTCCGTCACGATCGGCCCTTGTTTCGGCATTGCGGGAGTCGGCCCAATTGCAGCCGTCGGCTGCACTTTACTCTTGTACGTATGGGGTATTAACGTTCGGGTCGGCCGAAGGGGATGAGCACGGAAATCTCGTTGTGCATATTTGGAAAACACATAAACTAAGGAACATTTTAAGACTATAACCAATTCGCTATCTGTATTTTAACTGGTACTTTACTCTTGTACGTATGGGGTGTTCACTTTCAAGGTTTGTCGGCTGAAGGGGACAAGCACAAAACTCTTATTCTACATACTTTAAAAGCACATAAATTATGGAACATTTTAAGACTGAAACCAATTAGCTATCTGTATTATAACTGGTACTTTACACTTATATTAATAGTATATAGATCTCTTTTTGCGTATATCTTTTAAACTATTACAGATAGACTAATTTTGTTTGAGGCATTTGAAAGCACATAAAAAGCACATAATTCTAGCATATTGAGTTTTTTATTTTATATGTAATTTTAATGAGTGGGGGTGCTAGCTTACGTTAAGCCAGCACCCCTATTTTCAATTGCGATTTTCCGCGAAACCGCTCGAGCACAAAAATCGTGAATAGAGCACATAATTAGCACATAAAGAGCACTTAATTTCTGTATATGTGTTATTCCGGTTTTGTGTGGGAGGGGGGGGGTGCTAACTTAACAGACATCTATTTTTCACATTTCAATGTAATAATTTGTTTATCAAATCGCTTAAGATATTAAATATTAACTACGCTACACATTCGTTAAACTCTATACTTTCGATAGTGCCAATAAAAATACAGAGTCACCGAATATTTAAACAAAATATTTATGTTAAAAGTTGACTTGAAATGTGCTTTATAGATGAATATTTTTAATGGCGACTTTCAAGGAATTATTTGGCAACGCTGCAAGCTGTGCGCTCATGTCACACTTCAGTTCATCTAAAGGCATGTCACAAGCAGTACACCACAGTTCAGCTGCAAGCATTTTAATTTCTACAAGTCGACGTCCATTAAAAACTGGATAATTTGCAAAATCGGATTCTTTTACCAAAATATAAATTACAGTTACAATGCCAATTATCTTGTTCTTCCAGTTATTTAATTAATAATATTACCATTTCTGTAACCTTACCTTATTGAATCTTTTCTTTGTAGAATTGGTAATATTTTGAGTGCGCTGCTTTACTTTTATTTTCACAAATTGTCCCTTATTTTGCCCACATTACTCCTCATTTTATGTTTCTTATCACTCATTATTATTATAAAACCTCTTTTTGATAAAAAGAAAATGTCACAATATTCTTTGATTAATAAAATTGACACTTACATTGACACTTTTGTTATCAACTTTACATTTTACAATCGGCGCCCTGAAAAGCGCAGTGTTGCCATATTGTTCTGACAGTAAAATTTACCGAAAAATGAAAAATTTTTAAATACACATATTTTCACTTTTTTTATAATTAAACATTGTTTGGCGCTCACCAAACTGTATATAGAGGCGTGTATTGTAATCGTTAGTTTAGTCCCGTTCGCACCCGTTGTACATAGTAGTCTTTCGCATACCTAGTATTTAAGCATTTCGGTGACTCGCGCGAAACGTCGGCGGATCGCGATCGATGCGGAATCGATTTGCGCGACTCACCAATCGGTGCTGCCCTCGCTCACTCCACGAGGGCACCCGCCTGAAGAACAAGTACTCGCTCGCGACACTGTTCCAGCGCCGCGAGCACTCATCATTCATCGTCTAACGCTCAACGTCTCGACGTCTCGGAGCACACGCTTTATAATCCGGAGCCCGAGAGAGAGATTAAATTAGTTGCCTGCTAGTGCGATCGCCTGTTTTCTCCGCTTGCCTTGCCTGCTGCCTGTTGCTTTGCTTGCGGCCTGCCTGCTATCTTCTCCGCTTGCCTGCTTTGCCTGCGACGTCCACGAGCTTGCACGAAAGACAGGTCCTACAGGAGTCGACGGCACAACGAACGGTAAGTCGCATTTCGCTTAACTATCTCGCTTTGGGGAATCTTTATACCTCCCCTGGTCCTTCGAGTTCGCTTTTTCGCAAATCCGGGCAAGGCTCTACCGCCCCCTGAGCATCTGGTCCTTCGAGCCGGATGCTCGGGGGGCGAAAAGCGCACATGCTCGTCGTGAAGTATGCTTTAGGCGGATGCGAGAGATACACGACCTCTCCCTGCAGGCCGCGACCGACGCGGCAATCCGAGCGACCTTCCTCGCTCGCTACTCGAGCGTAGCGAGAATTGCGGACGACTTTGAGAGCACCCACCTGAAGGTCATCCAAGAAGCGACGGACTTCGAGGTCGAGGACGAGATCCGAGCCCGTTTCGACAAAATGCATTACGCAGTAAAGGGTCGCTATCACCAGGAAACCGGCGCGCCACTCGGAGGCGCGCCGACACAGCCCTCGGTGGTCAAGTTGCCTAAGATCCCGCTACCGCAGTTCTCCGGCGACCTCACGTTGTGGCCTTCCTTCATCGCGTTGTTCAACGCGTCGATACACGACCAGCAGATTTCCGCGATAGAGAAATACCAGTATCTGCTGGCCTCAAGGGGGAACCACTCAACGTGGTAAAAAACTTGCCGTTTTCCGCGGAGTATTATCCGATCGCTTACGACTCGTTGGTCGATCGATACCGGAATAAGAGAAGGTTAGCGGACCACCACCTGAATTCGATAATCGAGGCAAAGCCATTGAAGGCAGAGTCGGCCGAGGCTTTTCGCCACTTATTAGATACGTTTACCGAGAACACGCGCGCGCTCGCATTGATGAAGTTCCCCACCGATTCATGGGACTTTATCTTACTGAAGTTTTTGTTAGACAAGCTTCCCCGTTCCCTTCGGGAAAAATTCGAGTTTGCTCACAGGACTGAGGAGATACCGCGATATACTCAACTCACAAAATTTCTAGCGGAACATTGTCAGGTTCTCGAGGCCGTCGCGGACCCGTCCACCAAAGCCAAGTCCGCGCCGGTCTCGTCGTTCGTGACGAACACGGCCGATTGCCCCGTTTGTAAAGAGCAGCACTACGTATCAAAATGCTCGCAGTTTTTGAAACTCTCGCCGAGAGAGAGACAGACTAAAGTTCGCGATTTAAAATTGTGCCTCAATTGCCTGCGCTCAGGGCATGGCATAAAAGATTGTCCTTCCGCATGGACGTGTCGGTCCTGCGGAACAAAGCACCATACGCTTCTGCATTACGAGCAGAGCTCCAATCCTACTCCTAAGACCGAATCCATTAGCGCGACTCCTGCCGAGCAGGACGCCGTGAGCGTTCCTCAATCGGAGGATAAGCCGATTGTGACAATGACTAGCCTAGCCAATAGAACCGTCCTACTGTCCACCGTAAGAGCCGAGGCGATTGACTCGCGTGGCCACGCGTTCCCAGTACGCATGTTGTTGGACAGCGCGAGCCAGGCCAATTTCATTACCGAGGGTTGCCTTCGGAGGGGCGGCTTTCATCGCACCAGGCATAGTGCAACCGTGTTGGCGATAAACGAGGCTAAGGCGGCCACGACGAGGGGCCTCACCTCTCTCGGGATCCGCGCGCGCGGTCGTGACGACACTCGTTTCTCGATAGAGGCTACGGTCCTCCCGCGTATAACCTCGCCGCTGCCTAACGACAAGGTAGAAGTCCAATCGTGGAAGCACTTGAAGGGATTGCCGCTCGCGGATCCCGAGTATTATGTGCCCGGCAGTGTTGACATTCTCTTGGGGGCGGACTCGTTTGTGTCGATACTGAGGTATGGCCGTCGTAAAGGGGAAAGGGGAGAACCCGACGCCTTCAACTCAGTCTTCGGATGGGTATTAACAGGCGCAGTGTTCCCGTCAGTACAAGCAACACCCCTGCTTTCGTTCGCGACTACGCTCGAGTCGATCGAGACATCAGTGGGTCGCTTTTGGCAGTTAGAGGAGGTGCCGGAGGACACTTCTTGTTCGGACGAGGATCGGCGTTGCAAGGAGATCTTCGCCCGGACCACGTATCGGGACCCCACGGGTCGTTTCGTGGTTTCGTACCCGTTCGCGTCGGATCCTCCTACATTCGTCGGCTCGCGCTCCATAGCGGTGAGTCGCCTCCGCGCACTTGAACGTCGATTTAAATCTAATCCGGATTTCAGAGTTAGTCACAATAGCTTTATGCAAGACTATCTCGATAGCGGACACATGGAGGTAATTCGTAATCCATTCCCGTCGGATGGCCGCATTTATTATTTACCGCACCACGGTGTATATAAACTTGATAGTACTACCAGATAGTACTAAAGCTGCGGGTAGTGTTCAACGCGTCCTTGCGCTTCCCCAACGGTCTGTCGATCAACGACACCTTGCTCAGCGGTCCGAAGCTGCAGCAAGACCTGCTCGCCATCCTGCTTAGGTTCCGCGCCGAAGCGATCGCGCTAACCGCGGACGTGAAGCAGATGTTTCGCCAGATTTGGATAAACCCGGAGCAATGCGACTACCAACGTATCGTCTGGCGCTTCTCGGAGTCGGACCCTATCCTCGACTATCTTCTCAAGACCGTTACGTTCGGCTTCACCACCTCCCCGTTCTTGGCGATCTATTGTTTGCTCCAGTTAGCTCATCAATACCGCGAGAAATATCCTCTAGCGTTCGCAGCCCTGCTCGAGGCGCTGTATGTGGATGACGTCGTGACTAGCGTCCGTACGGTGGAACAGGCTCGCGCACTCCGCGACCAATTGCTATCGCTTCTCCGAAGCGCCGGCTTCGAGCTTAGAAAGTGGGCGAGCAGCCATCCTGCCGCGCTGGAAGGCCTCGACCCGCAGTTATGTAGCCAATCAATGTTAGATTTCGAGTCAAGCGAGGATCAATCTCAGAAGATATTAGGCCTTCGGTGGCACTCACAGTCCGACAGTTTCGGGTTTCAGGTCAACGCATTGGATCGTGAGTGCACCAAACGCACTATATTTTCGGAAGTGGCGCGCATCTTCGACCCCTTGAGCTTCCTGGCCCCACTCACCTTTACCGCGAAGTGTTTAATTCAACGTCTGTGGACGCTAAAGCTAGACTGGGATGACGAGCCGCCGTTGGAAATTCGTCGCAGTTGGAACCATTTCCGGACGGAGATCGACGCGTTGGCCTCCCTTCGCGTTCCTCGCGCGTTTAACTCGGACCATGTAGTTCGTTGTGAGCTCCACGGGTTCTGCGATGCCAGCGAGCTGGGGTACGGAGCCGTGACTTATTTGCGAGTCGTTACGCGCGACGGCGTCGTGGTCCGCTTACTGTGCGCCAAGTCTAAGGTCGCCCCGCTTTGGCCTCTCACCATTCCCCGCCTGGAGCTCTGCGCGGCTCTGCTCTTGTCCAAATTGGTCGCGTACGTTCGGCGAATCCTACGCGGACACATTGACATTGACGACGAGTATGCTTGGAGCGGATCCAGGCCCGGACTCCGAGGTCGTCCGGGCCTGGATCCGCTCAGCCCCACAGCGGTAAAAGACATTTGTTCGAAATCGCGTTGCCGTCATCCAGGACAACGTGCCGGTCTCAGCTTGGGGCCACGTCGATATGGAGGCTAATCCGGCGGATCATTAATCCCGAGGACTTTATCCCCGCGATCTGGTGGCCAGTTCGATGTGATGGGCGGGCCCCGAGTGGCTCGTGCGCTTTGAGCCCCGAGTTGAACCTTCCCACAGCTCGGTAACCCCGCCGACCGAGGAGGAGAAAATTGTATCGCTCGTAGCGCTCGAACCGCCGAACGCGGTGCACTCATTGTTAGAGAGATTCTCTTCAATAGAGAAAATTTGTCGAGTTATCGCGTACATTCTTAGGTTTGTAAATTAATTCCGTGCCAAATCGGCTCCCACGACTTTGGCCATAGATCAGCTCGAACTGCATTCCGCATTACTAGTAGTTGTAAAGATTGTACAAGCTGATGCTTTTCGCGATGAGATCGATCGGCTTCGAAGCGGGAAAAGGATCCCTAAGCCTCTTCTCAAGCTCGCTCCCTTCCTTGATCCTACGGGTATTCTCAGGGTGGGCGGCAGACTCGCTAAATCCGGAGTGTCTTTCGAGAGCAAACACCCTGCCTTACTGCCCAATAAACATAGGCTCACGGATCTCGCTATCGAACATGTGCACCGCACAAATCTGCACCCGGGTCGACGCACGCTGCAATACCTGCTCACGCAGCATTATTGGATCCTCGGGGTGCACCGCGCTATCCAACGCGTACTCTCGAGATGTTATCGATGCTTCCGCGCTTGATGCAATCCACACGCTTCCCAGCCTCTCATGGCGGATCTACCGGCCGATAGGGTCCGACGGGCCAAGCCATTTTCGATCAGCGGTGTTGATTTCGCGGTACCGTTCAACATAGTTACGCGTCGAGCTCGGGGAGTCTTCTCCTTCAAAGTATACGCGTGCCTCTTCATCTGCTTTACGGTTAAGGCGGTACACCTGGAAACCGCCTTCTCGTTGTCCACGGACTCCTTCCTCGCTGCGCTGCGACGCTTCGTGGCCCGACGTGGACGCTGCTCGCTCCTCTATAGCGACTGCGGCACGAATTTTGTAGGAGCCGCGCGGGAGTTAGAAAGCCACATGAGCCTCGCAGCGGAGCGAGAGAAGATCAAGTGGTCCTTCAATCCTCCCTCCGCGCCCCACTTCGGGGGCCTCTGGGAGTCGGGAGTTAAGTCTTTTAAAACCCACCTACGGCGGACCGTGGGTGATCAATGCCTCTCAATAGAGGAATTCACGACGGTCCTCGCGCAGATCGAGGCCGTATTGAATTCCAGGCCCCTCTGCCCGATGAGTACCGATCCTTCAGACCTCGAAGTCCTGTCTCCGGGTCACTTCCTCACGATGGAACCGCTCGTCTCCGTTCCCACTCACGACGTCACTCCATTGCCGGTGAATCGTCTGAGTCGATGGCAGCTTGTCCAACGAATACACCAGGATTTCTGGAAGCGCTGGCATCAGGAGTATCTCCATACGCTGCAACAGCGTCTCAAATGGTGGACGTCCGTCAACCCTCTCGGTATCGGTTCATTGGTCCTTCTCAAGGACGCCAACATGCCTCCTCTGCGTTGGAGGCGGGGACGAGTGGAGGCGCTGCATCCGGGCAGCGACGGCGTCCCGCGTGTCGCCACGGTGCGGGTGGCGGACGGCGCGATCACGCGTCCCCTAGTGAAGCTGTGCCCCTTGCCGATGGGCCCTGCTCCACAGACGACCAATACAGATCGCTAGAAAAATACAACTCGTTGTATTTTGGTGGGCGGTATGTTTGGCGCTCACCAAACTGTATATAGAGGCATGTATTGTAATCGTTAGTTTAGTCCCGTTCGCACCCGTTGTACATAGTAGTCTTTCGCATACCTAGTATTGAAGCATTTCGGTGACTCGCGCGAAACGTCGGCGGATCGCGATCGATGCGGAATCGATTTGCGCGACTCATCAATCGGTGCTGTCCTCGCTCACCTCACGAGGGCACCCGCCTGAAGAACAAGTACTCGCTCGCGGCGCTGGAACAGTGTCTAGAACACCGTGACCACCGGGGCACGAAGCCCTCGGGGCACGCGCTCCGCCTAACCGAGTAAGTAAGGAAACGATGAAAGTAGTGGTATTTCACCGGCGATGTTGCCATCTCCCACTTATGCTACACCTCTCATGTCTCCTTACAGTGCCAGACTAGAGTCAAGCTCAACAGGGTCTTTTTTCCCCGCTAATTTTTTCAAGCCCGTTCCCTTGGCAATGGTTTCGCTAGATAGTAAATAGGGACAGAATATGTCGTTTGTTTAACGTGCGGCACCTGCTCGTAGAGCTTCATCCATACGGCCCCCATGGGCGCGGGATTGGGATACGCCCAATCAGCGCGTACCGACCGAAGTCAAGTACTACCAGTATGCTGCGGGACTACAGGATCCCGACAGCAACCCACTGGTTGGGGCGAGCGACTATCCACGCTCTACCAGCTGTGCAGGCTGGTACCCGAGCTGTTGGGACGCAGCTCACCCGTCGGACACCCAAGCACGAAGCTCGGGTATCCTAGCCAGCATTTGGCTGTAAACCACTGCCACCACGATGTTCCTACCCGCGACCGGCGGGAGCAAGCTCCCTGGGCCACCGGTCCCCGTGGTACCAGTTTAGATCACTGGTCGGATCTTCGCAGCCGAAACTGCTCCCAGTTGGGTCTCCTGCAGACCCGGCACTGGTCAGCCGCATACACACACCTCACACATTCGCACTCATTTTTCTCTGAAACACACATGCCGCAAACCTGTTCAGGCTCTCATAACTTTCCTTTCGCTCCAACACCTTGCTCACATTCACTCTGCCATCGGCCCTGCAGTATTAGGGCACTTATCGCGCCGGTGGCCTCCCTGGCCACAGTGGGAGCAGGTCTCTTCTGCCGCCCCACAGTGCCTCGCGATGTGCCCCAGGCCCAGACATCGGAAACATCTGGTCGGCGACGTGAAATCCGCGACCCTACAGCTTTTCCAGCCCACGTAAAGCCTAGTCGCTTTTCTTAGTCTATCGTGCATACCGGGTGTCACCTCCATTACCCAGTTGGTCGTTTCGTCGTCACCTTTACCTAACTTGAATCGGAATATACATTCGCGTCCAATGATTTCGCGTCCAGCCCCTTAACAAGCTCCGGGTTTTGCCTCATTATCGCCTGCCTGACACCATCGACCTCTAAGTTATTCGGCACGTCATATAATACTATTTGCGGCCTTTTCGCGGCCGGAGGGACCGCCGTAAGGCCTTTCTCTTTAATCGCCTGATTGGCGATTATTTTCTCCGCGTCAATTTTGGAGTGCGCCTGTATCAACACCCTGCCGTCCCTTGCCTTCCTCACATTCCTAACCCTAATATTGGACGCTACCGGGTCTATCACTTCTAGTTGCGTCCTTTTAATATCGTCCACCGATTTTTCCTTGGAGCCACTAGCCACGACCACCGTGAGCTCCCTATCGTCGTTCCGCGGTCCTACTCTGCCTATTCCCGGCACCGTCGGGGCCCTCGCATTCGCCTCGCGACGAGGCTCTTTCCACCTACTCGCCACTTCTGCAAAAGTAGCTGGCGGGGGACGGTTCGACACCGCCCTCTCCGCCAGACGGCCCCTTAAAAACGCGTTCTCGCAGCCTAGCTGCATCATCAGCTTGCTGGTCTCGCTGAATAACGCAGCTATCTTTTGTGCCGCCGAAATATTAATTTTCGCATTAGGATCCGATAGAATGCTCTCTAACTTGATCCTAATGTCATACATCGCGGCAGCAGCCAATTCTTCCCTATTAGCCGCACCATCCCGCGCGAACACGTCATCATCCCCCGACTCGCTGTCAACCTCGTTCTCAGGATCGCCCAGCAAGGGCTGTACCGAGTTCGCCCGCAGCCGATTGGTCTCTCGGTCCACACCCTCTCCTACCGCTTCACTCGTCTCACTTTGTGCGTTCCTCGCGGGTGTCTGTGAGCCAGGCGGGCTCCTAGCCAACTTCCCACTACGTGGGAACGTACGCTGAAGCGGATCACCTACCAGACTCTCTTCGTCCGTCAGTTCCGTCTTCATACCGTCTAACGTCTGCTGTGTCTCCCACTTTTTAAGACCATCCTGCGAGGACGGCTTTACCGAGCCCTTATGGCTGCTGACTTTGGTCAGCGCCACCGTTACCGCTTTGGTGATCGCTTTTGGCGCGTCCGCTCTGTCCGCCAGTCATTGTCTTACTCGCCTGTCTTGTCCGTGTCCGAGTTGCCTTTGTCCGTATCAGTCTTCGCCTTTTTGTCAACTTTATGTCCGTCCGAGTTAGGGGTTTTTTTTGCGGTCTTCATATTGCATAAGTGTAAATTGTTACGACGGTTCGGCCATCATGGCAGCCCATACGCGTATGGGCATCTATCCCCGCCGGATAACAACCCTAGTTAAACTGCATGAAAGCTGAGAAGCAGCTTGTCGGACGATCACCCCTATTCATGCAGACGTGACTCTATTAAAATGTTATGTAATTTGATGCTAAAGGTTTAGCGTCACCCCTATTAAATGAGCACGTATGCTCCGAGAACACCGTTCACTCAAATTTCGGGCTAGACGTTGCCAGCGTTTCTTCCCACTAGCGGGATATGAGGAAATAGTGATCAAGTAATCCTCCACACATGCGCCCGGGGGGCCGACTTCAACTCCCGAATAGGCTCCACCCAAACACGGACAGCGGTTCTTCCACATTAAACGTGCGGTTATTACGCCGCAGAGGTCAGGTACTAACATATCCGCGTCCTACGGTCGTGGGGCTACTACTCCCCAGCTTGGTTAGTTTTCGGGAAATATCCATCGACATCCGACCGCATCTCTATCACCCGACGAACACCTAGACATGGACACGCACAGACATGGACACTCACTCACTCACACACACCCCAAAACCCCCGCACCCCCTCCGGAAAGAGCCGGTAGCAGCCCGAAGGCCCGCGGGCCGGGGGAACCCGCGTATCGCCTTAACTCTGTTAGTCTACGTAGGCTAAGCCTGTTCGTAGCTTCCAGTGGGAACCACGCTGGAGGTAGAGTACGACTTGACTGTGATAGGCTAGTGCTGCGGTACAGCATGCGTTGCGCTTCAACAGCCCTGTAGACCATGATTTTGCATAAATAGATGAAAAGAACGCGAAAAGCACGGTCGGTCCCAAAAGATCAACGCCGCGTGTTGCTTTGGATGGTATTTAGCAACTTAAGTATTCCGCGGCGTGTTGCCTTGGAGATTAGGCGAATCTTAGAATCTGCGGCGTGTTACTTTTAGCGGCGTGTTGCTTTAGTTGGTGGTCAGCAACTCATGCACACTCGCGGCGTTTTGCTTTAGATGGTAATAAAGCGAATTATGCACGCGGCGTGTTGCTTCGTAGCAAACTACGCACGCGGCGTGTTGCTTTGCAGCGAACTACGCACGCGGCGTGTTGCTTTGCCGACAGCAATGGCCACAAGACTCCAAGCTCGCTCACGGCGCGTCACCTCGAGACCGCCGACCTGTGATGCCAAAGATTCCCGCGGCGTGTTGCTTTCAAAATCTAAATCGGGGGTTGTCGCCCACCGTTTGTGTAAACGCTAACACCACGAGGGTGTTGTCGACGTCCTACTCTCCCACCGTGCGTGACGCAGCACAGCAGAAGAGCAGAACGCCCTTAGGCCATCCTCCGCTCGCAACACTGTCGGGTCGGGCCAGCTAGCTTTCCGGGTGCGTCACGTCTCAAAAAGAGACACCCAGAGGCTTCACTGAACCCAACAAACCCATTTCGGGATCCCAGACAGATATGCGAGCGCGCCCATGAGGATGGCCCGTATCACTCCCACCGGGCAGACGGCATGATGCTGATGGGGCACAGGCGAGTGCCAACCACCACATACCGTCGCCCGGGGTACCGCCCCAGTACTAGCAGCAACACGCCGCATTTCGCTATTTATTCCGTATGCATCTAATAAATACTCAGCACGTTGGCGCCAAAGCGCTTTGCAGTGTGTGCCGCACTAGTTGTTCCCGTAAGTCGTGGTCTACTCCCACCAGTAGATAGGGACAGTGGGAATTTCGTTAATCCATTCATGCGCGTCACTAATTAGATGACGAGGCATTTGGCTATTTGTTTCGTTTCAGGCAGAACGACCGCAATTAATGGCCAGTCATTCCGATCTGTAACGATATTGCAAGGCGGTTTGCTGTCGGTGTTCGCAGCTAACACCCTGGAAGTGCTTGAAAGGAGCTGTCTAGCAGCTCTCGCTCTACTAATCATGCACACTCACATTCGTACTCGTCCGCCGATGCGGAGGCGCCCAACTCTACGTGCCACCCCGACGTGCACGAATCGCGGTAACGTTCTGCCCCGGTACATAACGAGTTGTTATTGCGTTAAACCTTTTCCAATTAAGCCATGAACCCCAGAGAACGCGAGTCGTAAGCGTATGCAGCTGGGCAGGTGTTAGGCCCAAACTACGCAGCTCACCCACGCTCCTGGGGCTCCAGACACGTCGCCATGAGATCGTAATGGCGGTGAAACGGACATTATCACGCGGCACTCCTGTGCGCTCCGCCACCCGGTCCACTAGATCATTACAGGATCGGTACTTCTCCACCTTGCGCTCATCATGCGACACCTCCAACGCAGTTTCGCTGGATACTACCTGCGCGTCTACGACCACTGCCTCACCACCCTTAACAATGGTCAGGTTGTGACCGGACGATGTCACTTGAAGGCACGGATCACGCGTGGTTTCCTCTTTCACGGTCGCCACTCGGTTTAACCTATAACTACCGAGAAGGTCGGAGGACTTCGTATCCTTTTCTAACTATATGGTTTTATGTTTCAGATGGACGCCCAGGATGGACCGTCGATGCTGCTTTGGCTCCCCGGATCCTCGCTTTACATCGCCTACCGGATCACCAGATGTCTCCCTAATTATCACTAATTACTCGCTAATACTCTTTCTCTGTTTCAGCTCCTGCCCCGGATGGATCACCGCTGCTGCTGGACTTCCCCGGATCCTCGCTTTACATTGCATACCGGACCGTCGCTGGACCACGATAGATCATCGCTGGACAAGGTAAGCGCAAGGTGAGTATGGGTAATTGTGTAATTAATGTTGAGACCTTTGTTTCAGGATTATAAATTCTTTAATCGTAGCTTATTCTTCCAGCACTACAAGCCGTTTCACAATCGTCATACTTATGCGTCACAATAGATTCGCTATAAGTTGCACAATTATTTATCACTCGGTTATACAATGTTCGTGTTCACAATAAACGCCGGAGTATTCGGTGGTTATATACGATAATTAACACTGTCCGTACAATATGTCGTAGCCGCGTAACACGATGTCCGCGGTTGTAGTATCCTCGATACGTACTTCCCGAAATTAATAAAGTATCCGAATTTCAACTCGTCGTTATCGGCTAACACTCAATCGTAATGGCAGCTGCGTGCCTCTCGCTATTGTAGAGCGAGACAGTTTAACGCGCGGATACGCGGGAGTTCCCGGTTGTTAAGTATAACACGTATGCTTGTGAGAGCGGAGTGAGACGTCTGTTCGCTACGGCTATACCCGAGAGACTGCCAAGAGTGGCGCGGCTCGCGCTGGCTCCCCACCGTGGTATATTACCCCCACTCGCGGGTTGTTTTCGCCGATTGGCGTGACGTCACAACTTTCTCTTTCTGTTCTTGCGTGTTATTGGCTGCGATTCCATAATACGCCGCGTGATAGTCACGCCCTTCCCCGATGACGCCCTACGCAGAGTTCGCGGATGGAAATTTCCGCTCGCGGTGTAACCGTACGGAGGTGTGATTTTCCCCCTTTTTAGGTAAATTTCACCGACACGGTCGCCACTCGATTTTTTCCCCGAAATCGAGAAAGGAATATCAGGTAAATATCTAATTTTCCCAACCTTTCGACGCCACGCTGATTCCCCTTCCTTCTTCTGTTTCAGGTCGCCTGCGTTCGCCGCCGGATCTTGGATCACCGCTGGACCACGGACTTAGGACCTCTGGACCGCGGCTGTGCACCGCCGACTGACGCCTCTGGGTCGCTGCTGGATCGCCTCTGGATCTTCCCGAACGGACTCAGGACCGCCGATAGGTAGGTTTCAGGATCAGGTGGGTACGTCGATGGGGTAGGTAGACCGCACGCGATTGAAGTTAATAAATATATTTCTTTGTTAGGCAAAATATAATTTATTTTACGCTGTTTCAGATTATACAAAGTTTACTATCGCGGGTCTTAATGTTTTACGCGCAAAACGCGGGATATTCTACACCGAGTACTAATTGACTTTGCTTACGCGAGCTACGACGAGAGAGAATTCCTCGAGTCCTGTTTTACGCTCCCTTTTATGCTATGGGCCGCTGCCCCACTTTTCTTGCGGTTACGCCCATGGTTACGCCCCTTTCCACATCTGCGGACCAGATGTGTGGCTCACCTGTCGCCCAAATTGCTTCCGCGTTCCGGAGCCATTGTCCTCGCCGACCGAGCGCGATTGTTCGACTTGTTTTTGACATTCCATCGGTGGTCAACAACTTTCTCGCACATTCCTTCTCGAAGGTTCTAGTGTTACCATACGCGGTGTGCCATCTCCCGATATCTCCCTTTAATTAATTACATGCTTGTTTTGGTGGAGTTTCTCTGGGGAATGGGACCTCGCGTGTACATTGGTCATTCTATTCCTATCTCCTATCTATGGTGGTCCATCCGTTCCGCCGCCAACCACTCAATTATCGCGGTTCGCCCGGTATACGCTCTCCGTCGTGCCTGATGTATATACCGTGTTCGTTTCGCGCTGTAGCCGTGGATCGCGATCTCGCCTATTATGCGTCCGGCCCGCTGGCCGTTGGTCACTCCTGATTGGTCTTGACCTTGGCGACCCGCCCGTGTCCTCGGTTCCGCGGTCTGGTCATTGGTTGGCTAGATCCGTTGACCGTGTCACGTGGTCCGTCCATCTTGGGACCTAGGTGTTCGCACCGTACGCCGCCGCCGGTTTCGCCCCTTTTCCGGTCCCTGTAGCGCGTTCGCGTTATTCGTTCGGTATTCCGGCGGGTGGTTCGCCCGTACCCCTTACCACGCGGTATGGTATCGTCATCTCGGGTTTTACCTTACCGGCATGCCTACCGCCGGTCTTGTTCTCTTACTTTCGTCGTCCGAAACGGTTTCGCCTTGACCTTCCGCTGGTCACGCCGCTAGTTACCCTAACTCCTTGACCATTGGTCGTGGTACCCGGATTTCGCGTTTTGCCGGTCCGCCATGTTCGCCGATGGTGGCGTTACATTGGTTGGGGTGCCTTTACCTTATTTCCGTCGGTAATTTATCGATCGCGTCGTTGGTTACTCTACTTCGCTTACCACGTACCCCGGTACCCCCATTCCGGCTGGGGTTAAGTTCGCGCTTTTGTTCGTCGGTGTTTTACTCTACGCTCGCGCGTCTCTTTGTCATTTTCGTGGCGCGGAATTGTTCATACGTCCCATTGGGTGCTTACGTCGTCCATACCTTCGATTGTGGATGCGCCTTTATCTTTATTCGTTTTTTGAATCTCGGACTCCCGCCACGGGGTTTAAACAAACAAATCTACCTGTCCAGGCATTTTACGTTACTGCCTTTTAAACGAAATAAGGTTCTGTAAATAAATGACGGACTCGAAAATGAAATGCCATTAAATTTTTATATTGCTCGATCGGTGCTCGTTGCACTTAATCTAGAAAGCAAAGGGAAATAAAACGAAAACCTAAATTTTATTTAACGTCCTTCGACCTTTGCGCGGACGATGTAACATGATAAGAAAAGAAAACTGAAATTACCGATTCGCTGGTATGAGAAATTAACGCACGCATTTTATTAAATCCTATCACTATGTCTTACTGGTCTAACGCGGAACTTATCCTATGCTATATGTACATGTTTTTATTTTTTGTTTGCTATTTTCACTACGTCTTTTATCGCCACGTGAATGTGTCGTGGTAGCCGCAAATCCGTCGGTTCCGGTTTGCCGGTCGTTACCTCCGACGTGTCGCCCTTCTCCTTCCTCCTCGGCTGGATGAGTGGCTGCGGCAGGATCTGGTCATCCAGGATAGTTGGTAGCTGTTTTGCGACTTCGGCAGCCGGCACAATTGCAGCCGTCGGCTGCAGCGGTACCATGTACGCACTTCCCTCTCTCGGTGCCGCTGCACCAGGTTTTCGCTTTCGCCGTTTTGCGAGCGCCGTTGGCGCCGACCCGTGCGCATCCCTCCGGGGATGCTCTTGATGCCGTTTTCGGGCCGTTTCCCCGTGGATGATGTCCGGGTGCGTTGGTGGTCGTCGGCCGTTGACGCCGACCTGTGCGCACCTGTTCGTGGGTGCCCCTTGCAGCCGACGGCTGCAGTCGCGACCGAAGCCCGACCACCTAAACCAAAACCCATTGTGCTGGAGGATATTATTATCGCTCCGGGGCGCAAGGGCGCGAAAACCAGACCTGCGACCGACGTAGCGGGTCACGACCTCCGGAAGAGCGTACCTAAAATGGTATGGGCGGCCATCGAAGACACGGTGACCGGGCCGACGAAACTTCCGAGGGAGGAGCAGTAGGCGCATGCGAGCGCACCTGTAAATATTTAGACTTAAGAACAATAGTATTAAGATTAAGGTTAAGCGTGCGGATAAATGCAAATTGCATTTCCTAAAAATAAATATTATTTCCTTACTGTGGCTTCACATGCCACCATTCGCGCCAATAAGGTAATGAGTTTATGTTCATTTTGTTAAATTTTCCTTTTACGTTTGTTTTCATTCGCCGTAGAGCGGTACCAAGTACGCGACGAATTTAAGTTCAGGAGAATGAGAGTCCAGATACGGGATATGGTGTGACGTGCAAAGCGTAAACCATGGACACCACATAACCACAATTATAAGGCACGGGCACAGATAAACCCGGTGGATAGATTCAGTTCCGCGAGATACGCCATTTCGTTTACAGTTTCAGTTTAAGATAACGGGTAATGTCCAAGTACAGATACCACCGAGTGGTTGCGACCTCCGCGAGGTTGAGAATCACCATTGGTATAGCTATTCGAGAGATTCACGGTAATCGACGCGAGAGGAACGGGTAAGAGTAAGCCCGGCACACGGGAGAGTAAGAAGCAGGATTCGTTAAGACAATAGCGAACACCCGTTAGCGATTTCCGATGACCACCGCGATGGGTTACGGGCGAGAGGTTCCACCGATTGAGAACCACTGCGTAAGATTAAGAGCACGAGGTGCTCAGCGAGCAAGTTTAAGCAAGAAACACGGAAGCGTAATCACGGGACACCAGTATAACGGGTGGTCATGACAAAACGGTACCGCATGGTACACTGACCCACGAAACTAGCGTGGGGGAGCAAATCGTTCGCATGCTAAAATATTCAAGGGGAGGTCACCAAACGATCGGTAGGCAAACCATGAACCTTGACCGCGTGGTTCCCGAGATCGGAGTACCATGGGGAACCGAAATCCGGGAAGGCACGGGCCGAGCTCGGGATAGCAGGCCTAGTGTAAAGAGGGGTCGATAAGGTGAACCAACAGCGAAACCCCATTGCGATAGGTTGGCGCATTTAGAAGTTCGGGGTACCACGTAAGGCGCCGTGGACCCATGTGTGCGGAGTGTGTGCCCGAAAAGCGAGCGAATGAGCGTCCGATCGAGTTATGTAAATGCCGCGAGTCACCTTCTGTTACAATCAATAGTGATACGTGAGAATATGCGGAAGTAAGAACAAAAGAAGCGTACGGCAGGTGAAACGAGGCATATGGTCGGACAATAGCGAAGGAATGTATGAAGAAGTTGTTTGCGCGCGAGGAATGTGAAAGTTAGAACCATCTGGCAAGACGTATGGAACGCGGAAGTGAGTAACGACTTGCGTATGGTAACGAGGGATCCGCCCAGAGCAGGCGAGTCGGGGCGTGGCTACCCGTGAGGGGAAATCAGTCTGACGATTGGCAGAGATTCTCGAGGAAGGGAGAACACCGCCGATGTCGACCGGCTATATATGGCGGAGCGAAAGGCGAATCGAGGAGTTCACGCCACGAGAGGGTAGAGAAGGTTGATCGAGAGTACACAAGCTAGAGTCAATTACCATTGTCATCTCGGTATATAACAGATAGCTGCGAGAACCTGTGGCGTGAATCATCCCGCGGTATACGCGTTAAATTGTACAGACCCGCGAGTATCTTAAATCGTTGTATTACCTAAAAGAGTAAAATAAATTATATTTTACCGATTCAATAAAATCTTGGTTTAATAATTGACTCGTGTGCGGGATACCTACCTGTACCGATACACTCACCTGATATCCGATACCTACCTGGGGCAATCCTGAGTCCGTCCGGGGAGATCCAAAGGCGACGTCCGAGCGAAGGTCCAGCGGCATAGTCAGCGGTGCACAGCTGCAGTCCAAGAGAGGTCCGAGGCACTCAGTCCAGCGGCGATCCACACTCCAGCGACGACCAGGCGACCTGAAACAGAAAATGGTAAAAGAGGAATCAGCGGGGCATCGAAAGGTTAGAATAATAGGCAATTTCAGATCTTTCTCGTTTTCCGGGGTGAAATCGAGTGGCGACCGTGTCGGAAAAGAATAAAATTGCGTAGATGGGGGTAGATTGGGCCTCCGTACGGTTACACCCCTGATGCCGGTCCCGTGGCGACTTCCTGCAGAAGTCGTCCTGGTTCTTTTCTGGACGTCGGACGTTGACGCCGATCCCATGGTCGCGTGTCCCACGTTCCGGAGAAGCGGTTTCTGGCCTTCCTTCTCGTGGAAGACGTCTCCTTGGCGAACTCGGGAACCCGTGGCTTGGCAATGGCGCCGACCTTCTGGGTGCTTACCCCAGGTGTCAGGCAAGTGGTTCCGGACCTTGTTCCCTGTAGACGGGGCTCCGTTTGTGAATTAGGAATCCCGTGGGTCGATGATGGCGCCGATCCGATGGTCGCGTGCCCTAGGTGTCAAGGAAGTGACTCCTGACCCTTATTCCCGCAATCGGTGCTCCGTTATGGAACTAGGAGTTCCGTGGGTTGGTGATGGCACCGACCCGATGGTCGCGGGCCCTAGGTGTTAGGCAAGTGGCTCCTACCTTCTTTTCCCGCAGGATATGCTCTGCTTGGGAACTCGGAAACCCGTGGGCCGATGCTGGCGCCGACCCTCCGGTCGCGTGTCCCAGGTGTCAGGGAGTTTGTTACTGCCCCCGTTCCCTGTGGGAGATGTCCCGTTTGGGAACTAGGAGGTCGTTGGTCCTATGACGACGCCGACCTGGCAGCTGGATGTCCAGGTCCTGGGAAGGCTATTGGTGGCCTTTATTCCTGGAGATTGCCGCGGTTTGTTCTGTTGCGTGCGCGCGTGAGTTGACGCGCCGTTTAGACTCGCCTGTCTGTGTAGGCTCGACCGGAGTATGCTCTTCCTATGCGCGTGCCAGGGTATCTGTCCTGCCGCCCGCGGCTCGGGCAAAGCGCGCGGTCGCAAGGTCGGGCCGCCTCAAGCCGGCAGAGGTCGAATAGGCTAATTCCGCATCGACATGCCATCCCTTCTGCTGAAAGAAGCCACCAACTCGACGACAAAGGTCGTTGTGTCGTAGAATTCTCCCTCCGTGCGTTCTGAAGCAGCGCTGAACGCAGTGAGCCGGCGTCTCGATATCGGGACAACCAGCCCGACAGCGAACCTCGCGCCCATCACGACCTCGGGAGACTCTCGCTCTAGACGGAATACAGTTAGCCCGTATGTGATGATAGTGCACGTAGTCGGCTCCGGGAATGAGGTCGGCACCAGCCGACACCCAGTGGGAACTCAGCTTCGACGTTTCCGCCTCCCTGAGCCCGTTCCCATCGCACGACTCGCGAAACCAGGCTGCACACTGTTGTCTGAGCTCAGCGGTCGTATGTACCCTGTTGCCCCGGATGCGCATATGGTTCTCACACCAAACCAACCGCCTAGCCACGAATGTGGTTTCGGCGGCGGCGCGCGCCGCGGGCAGAGTGCTGCGACACAACCGCTGCAGTCGGTCGAACTTCAGAATAGGGATTAGAGTCTTGAGTAGAGGCAAACCAAGCCCGCCACTCTGTATCGGCGCATGAAAATATCCAGCAGGAACATCATGGGGAAATCGTAACCATCGCCTAATGGCCGTGCGTACCATTATATCAACGCCCCTCAACGTTTTAGCCGTGACTGTTCCCACTATCCAACGGTGATAATACCGTGGCAGGAGAAAGTCACGCAAAAGCCTCAGCCGCTGTTGCGGCTTAAGAGGCGCTTTAGTAAGCTGCTCGATGGAGTGAGCTAGGGGCGGATCATTGGCGAATTCCCTAGCACCTTCGTACATGCAGCCCAGGTACGCCCAAATATCGACTGGGGATCTTTGCGGGATCAACGCTCCCCCCACGGTGAAGTAAGGTGTTGTGTCGATCTTCACCTTTTTGTCTTTACCGGACGCCACCATGGACAGCACACCCGTTTTCTTTGCGTTGATGGTTAGTCCATTACGCGCAAAAGCAGCCTGAAGCCGTGTCAAGCCTGCAGACCGGACCTGGTAGAGGCAAGGAGCACAATGTCGTCTGCGTAGCCCAAGGCGCTGATCAGCTTATCTCCCAACTGATAACCAACATCCTCCGAGAGAATTGCCAGTGCTCTATCCACGACCAGATTGAACAGTAGCGGCGATAGCGGATCACCCTGTCTTACGCCACGGCCGATCTTAATGGCCGACATACCACTGGTGACGGATCCAATCACCGTTTGCGCATCCGAGTAGACGGCCCTGATGTACTCTCTGAACTCCCAAGGGAGGTCCAGCTCTTCGAGAGTCTTATGTATGGCTGGGTGCGAGACCGTGTCAAATGCCTTCGACAGGTCGATGCACGCCAGATGTAAAGTCCGACACCGCCTCCGGGCATCACCGAGCACGGCCGACAGGACTGTGACGTTCTCACACACCCCATCTACCGGCCGGAAACCCCTTTGGCGAATGTCGAACACGTCCAGGGCCGCTAAACGTTTGGCAAGAATTTTGTGGAAATGTCTAATCACAACTGATCCTATACTGAGAGGTCGGTATTCCGCCGGTACTGGCCGGTCGGACATCCCTCCCTTCTCCAGGAATACAGTTCTTGTTGTGGCGATCGACGAGGGTACTGTTCTTGCCAGGAGCAGCAGATTGAACAGAAGCGCACGAAGAGCAAGGGGAACGGCGTTCCACATCCTCGGCGTAATCTGGTCCAATCCGGGCGCTGTACCAGTCTTTATCGAAATCCTTCGAACCTCGTAGGGTTTTATAGGATCCCAGAGCGAGGCCTTATCCGCCACTCGAGCTGGGCTAGTGGCGGCGCCCTCACCTAGGCCTTCGAGATGAATACCTCTGGCCGTTGGTGGACGGTTCTGGCTAGTACGCGCTACCTGCCCTGCTTCCCCGTACGACTCGCGCAAGGCCGCCATGTCACCATCCGCGCCACTGGACGCCTCCATTACGGGACGCCAGTAACCATCGAACTCGACAATGGACGGTCGCTCACGTTCCGAGCCGCCTCCGAGGACGTGCGATAGGCAGGTCTTTGGGTTCTTCTTGTAGAGAATCTGCACATGTGCATACTCCCTCTTTCTTTTCTGCTTCCTACTCTCTTTTGTGTTAGGAGGATTGCGCTGCTTAGTCGAGGCGCGCTGTGGAGGGCGCACAGCTGACGGCGGGAAAATCAAGCCCAGCCATCTCTCGATGGCCTGGACGTCGACCACTCCCGTCAGTAGAGCATCTCTCGCGATGCCTACGAGAGTATCAGCCTGATAGCAACGGAACGCTGAGCTCTGCTCTATGAGCTGATTAATAATGTCCCGCAGCCTCTGAGATCTCTGCTCAGGGGAAGGCTGATGTGCGCTTGGATCAACAATGTCAGACTCCACGTCGCAGGGCTGGCAGCAGCTTCTATCATCGCCGCGCCGTCCCTATCGCCCTCATCGATGCCAACCGCGTTACGCGATTGCAACTCTTGGCAGAAGACTCTAACCATCTCGCGATAGGCCTCTTGTCGACGCCTACCTTTGACAGCTTCGAGACTCCTATGGGGGAACCTCTCCTGCAGGTGTAAATTCATGAAGAGTTCCCCGGCTAAGGTGGCTGAAGCCTCAGCGCGAGCCATGAGCCTGACTTCCTCCACTGGCTTTCCAACGTGCTTTTACGCGCTCGACATTTACAGCACTGTTGACCACCACTGGGTGAGCTTTAGTGACGTGCAAACTTAGACCACGCATGGTCTTGAACTCTCTTGGACACAACTCACAGCCATATGTTTCTGTCCCTTCTGTGATTTCGGACATGGCTCTACTTCTAGTGCGCGACGGACCAGTTACGACCCCGTCAGGCACCTCCGCATCAACGGCACTATCGCTTGCGCATCTTGCACGCAGTACCCGGGCCATCCGAGAACCCGGGAGTTTTACATTCATTCTATTATCTTCCATTAAATTTACTACGTGTAGGGGAGCAAACGGATTGACAGCCGAGAGCTCCCCAGATAACCGTGCCCTTTCTTGGCCCCACAACTCACCATGGACATCGGTACTTGGGCCTGTATCGCTACAAGCCCTTAGGGGCGCACCTAGGTCGCCATACCACCAACTTGGTTACTGCAGCGCGCGTCCCGGTCAGACGGCGTCGGACCCAGAGCAAGCTCTATGGGACCAAGCCGCACCGAACCGAAGCAACACCTTACAGTGTTCCAGCGAGACCTCGAGGAGGTGGGTTAGTATAACTTGACCGGGAGAGGCTATGTATTCGCGTCACCAGCCCAAGTAACTTTCTCTGACCCTAGGTCCAAAGAGACTCGTATGAGAATCAAGGGCCTGAGAGAGCCTGACTCCCTTAAGAGAGATATCTCCCTACTAGAGAGAGGTTGTCGCAGACCTTCGACAATGAGTATTGTCCCTTAAGAGAGTCATAGTTACTCCCGCCTTCAGAGAGTCATAGTTACTCCCCGCCGTTTACCCGCGCTTGCTTGAATTTCTTCACGTTGACATTCAGAGCACTGGGCAGAAATCACATTGCGTCAACACCCGCGAGGGCCATCGCAAGGTCGTGAGCCGGCTCGAAGGACCAGATGCTCGGGGGGCGGTAGAGCCTTGCCCGGATTTGCGAAAAAGCGAACTCGAAGGACCAGGGGAGGTGTAAAGATTCCCCAAAGCGAGATAGTTAAGCGAAATGCGACTCACCGTTCGTTGTGCCGTCGACTCCTGTAGGACCCGTCTCTCGTGCAAGCTTGTGGACGTCGCAGGCAAAGCAGGCAAGCGGAGAAGATAGCAGGCAGGCCGCAAGCAAAACAACAGGCAGCAGGCAAGGCAAGCGGAGAAAACAGGCGATCGCACTAGCAGGCAACTAATTTAATCTCTCTCTCGGGCTCCGGATTATAAAGCGTGTGTGCTCCGAGACGTCGAGACGTTGAGCGTTAGACGATGAATGATGAGTGCTCGCGGCGCTGGAACAGTGTCGCGAGCGAGTACTTGTTCTTCAGGCGGGTGCCCTCGTGGGGTGAGCGAAAGCAGCACCGATTGGTGAGTCGCGCAAATCGATTCCGCATCGATCGCGATCCGCCGACGTTTCGCGCGAGTCACCGAAATGCTTAAATACTAGGTATGCGAAAGACTACTATGTACAACGGGTGCGAACGGGACTAAACTAACGATTACAATACATGCCTCTATATACAGTTTGGTGAGCGCCAAACAAACATAATAATCAATTATAACTTGATTTATATAAGTTTAATGCAATATACAAGAGTTTGCTGAGGCTCTGCTTAAGCGCCTACAAAATACGCTCCTCCGTGAAAGGAATACCTTAATACTGATAAAGTCGCACTGAACACCTGCGTTGATAGTTTTACTTTCATTTTTTAAATTTTGTTTTTTATTACATGCTCATCTGTCAATTTCTTTAACTGTCGATTTAGTGTGAGACTATGAGTGTCAATTTGATAAGCAGTTTCTATGACATCCCAAGAAGCAAGCTCCCAGGTAGTTGACGATTTTACATTTATTTCAATATGTTTTACGAGAAAATTGTTTCGTATTCCTTTGATTAAATGTGGAGGATCATACAAAACAATTATCTTCTGATTATATACGGTAATTGTTTCATCTAAAAATAATATGTTTTTATTATTATTTTTATTAATAATTCTATAAATATATGTCGTACATGATATATATTACAATATACGATGTAAAAGTCCGATACTGCATTATATCCAACTATCTTAGATGAGATATATCTCATTCTCTGAAGTAAATATATAGATATAAAATGCACGTATCTTATTACAATATGCCTTAATTTATACAAGTGAACCGAGTCTGGATACAGTCGAATATCTCGTAAACCAATTTGGAATTTTGGAAAAAAGTTTCAGACAAAAGTTGTAAGGTTTAGAAAACGCACTTAACGATAATATTCATTTGACTTTGTCTAAAACTTTTTTTTCCAAAATTGCATGATTTACGTTTACGAGATATTCGGCTGTATTCAGACTTTTAGTTCACCCTCTATACTTCTTGTAAATAGTGACATTTACTTACCAAATTCTTCGCCATTCTTTAAAACATATTCCTCTCGTATAATTTAATAATTGGTTCAGTGCAGATACATTTGACGAACCTTGGTCGCATACTGTAGCATCAATTGTGAACTCAGCTTCTGCAACTTTGTTAACAATTTCTTTAATGCAATGTATTAATTGCGCACTTTTAGTCTGACTCTTGCAAAAATTGTATGCCAAAGATATCTTCCAAGCAGTTTTTATACCTCTAAGCATGAATACAAGTGCATAATCAGCAAATCGTTGAGTCCGTTTATGACCTCAATCTTCAAAGCCTATTATTTTATCATTTACTTTATCATATTGCAACTGAGGCTGCAAGGATACTTCATCTCACATTAGTATACACATTTTATCTTTCACATTTTTCAACAAAGATTGTTGATGGAACAAATTTTGAAATATAACATTATTTATGCCTGCATGTAATGGAACTTTTTGTAACAAAAATTGTAAAGTTTTGGCCACTTGGTAGCATAAATAGTTCTTACAGAAACGGATAAGCGCTATGACATTGTTTATACAATAATAATGCCAAAATCTTTTCTTGCAAAGCAAATCTTCTACCCTATATATAATAAAAAAAATTATAAAACCACAGTTATAATATAAACAGTTTTTATAAAATAAGTTCTTTATAATATATGTAAGATATGACATGTAATAAGTGTAGTAAGTTTGTAACCTGTAAACCCAAAGCTGTGACTTAATTTATAACAAAATATTTGTCTTAAATTGTTAATTTTAAATTTTAAAGATTATAGCTTTTAGATAAGGAATTATGATTTTAGATAGCGTAGAAAACATTTTTTGCAGCTTTATATATAAATTATATTATAGTGTTACGTCCGGCGATTTAATGACCCATAAACGTTACAGAATATATATATAAACTAGATTTTTCACCCGCGCTTCGCGCGCGCTCAAAATCTATTCCCCTCTCCCCAAACTCACTCATTAATTAGGAACACCTTTGATATTCTTTTCCTCAAACTCTAACCTACATCTTTGAATTCTTTTTTAAAAACTAGAAGATAATAGATAATATTATAGATGCAGATTAGCATATTGTCAAATATTTCAAAAATGTAATCCCTATATTAACCCTTAAATGCCACACCTCTTTTTTGAACATGTTTTAAAAATTTTTTTAAACATAATGCCACTCAAAAAGTTAATTTTTTATAATGAGAATACATTCTACAATGTTTAAACTTAATTCTAGAATTTTTTGCGATCCATTTAAACTGTTAGTTTTTGAACAGCATGCAGCTATTTAAAAATTGGTTGGGGTCCTCTGGACCCCGTGTGGCATTTAAGGGTTAAAATCTTTAAATTTTAATTTTGCTCGCGCCTTGCGCGTTTTCATTCTCCGTTGACCCGCCATTATTAACACTCTTTTATTTTTTTTCATTTTATTATTTTTTTCAAAATCCTTAAAAAATTAGAAAAATTTTGGCACCGGTTTCAAGAAAATCGATTCATTAATAAAAAATTATCCATTAATAAAAAATTGAACTTATCCTTCAAAAATTAAAAAATTTTGACACTTG
Source organism: Temnothorax unifasciatus (assembly GCA_030770225.1). NCBI lineage: Eukaryota > Metazoa > Arthropoda > Insecta > Hymenoptera > Formicidae > Temnothorax > Temnothorax unifasciatus. The sequence continues at coordinate 2,698 of JASTWK010000943.1, read as the reverse complement.
ACTCCTATTTCATATATGATTCTTTAAGATTCGGTCAATAAATTCCCGAAAAATTGGAAAAATTTTTGACCGGTTTTCAAAAAGATCGGTAACGAAAAATTATACACTTTCTAGCAATCCGCGGGAAATTCTAATACCTCTATTTCATATGTAATTCTTTAAGATTCGGTCGATTAATTCCCGCAAAATTAAAAAAATTTTGTAACCGGTTTCCCAAAAGATCAGTAAAAAAAAAATTATACACTTATAGCAAACCCCAGGAAATTCTACCTTTATTTATATACACAATTTTTGAAATTCGGTCAATTGGAAAAATTTTGTAACTGGTTTCCAAAAAGATCGGTAACGAAAAATTATACACTTTATGGCATTTCCCGGAAAATTAGAAAAATTTTGGCACCCGGTTTTAACTAAATCGATAAATCGGTAGATTAATGTAAAATTAAATTATTAAAATTTTGAACCTGTTTCAACAAAAGCGGTAAATCGTTACATTACTTAAAAATTAAACCCCCTCGTCGCAATCTCGTCCGAATTGGTTTCCAGTGGCAATTAAACCCATTCTCGAAAAATTAATCAAATTTTTAAACCAAAAAATTGGAAAAATTTCTGATATCGGTTTCCAAAAAGATTGGTAACGAAAAATTATACATTTTATGGCACTTCCCGGGAAATTCTACCCCTACTTCATATACTTTTGGTAAAAATCCGGTCCACTAACGAATGAGTAGTTTGCGGTCAGACAGACAGACGACGGTACTTATATATATAGATAGCTTTTGAGCCCGCGCTTCGCGCGGGCTTAAAAGCTATAAAGCTCTGAAGCTTTTTTTTTGTAATTCCTTTATCAATCATCACTCAAAAATCACTTTTACATTCTGTATTTGTAATTTTTAATCACTTTTATTTATATAAAAAAATTAAGATATTAAAATGATGGACTTCCACACCACCCTTGAGGTTCCACCTATTGGCGCGTTAGGTTTTTTATAGTAGACCTTCGCCTTAAGCCCTATTATACTACTTCTCATATTATTTTTCTTGCATAGCGCAAATACATTTTGATAGTAATCACTGCGCGTTGCGCAGAATGCATTTTAGCTGCAATTACTGCGCAAATCGCAGAATGCATTTCTGTTTTTCTTTATTTTATTATAAAACTATATAGATATATATAGATCTGTTGTTATGTAGTGATATAATTCAGGCGTGTGTGTGCGCGTAGGTGCGTATGTTTTTTGCGTGGGTGAATGGGGAGGGGGGGGGGGGGGCGTAAAACAAAAAAAAGCCGCGACATTTTCATCCCCGAAAAATTTGCATTTTGGTATCAAATTCGAGAGAATCGGCCCATAAATGTGGAAGTGTTTGCGACCGGTTTCCAAAAAGATCGGTAACGAAAAATTATACACTTAATGCAATCCCCGGGAAATTCTATCCCTACTTCATATACATTCTTTGCGATTCGGTCAATTATTCCCGAAAAATTGGAAGAATTAGAAAAAACCGGTTTTCAGAAAATGGGTACAAAATATTATACACTTTATAAACACTCCCCGGAAAGATTCTAACCCCTGTTTCATATACAATTCTTTGAAATTCGGTCAATTATTCCGGAAAAATTGGAAAAAATTAAACAAAACTGGTTTCCATAAAATCGGTAGCAAAAAACTATACTCGTCTTTGTGACAAATATGATGCCTTGGTCATACACGATGCCTTGTTCAGACTCGATGTCTTGTTCAGACACGATGTCTTGTTCAGACACGATGTCTTGTTCAGACACGATGTCTTGTTCAGACTCGATGTCTTGTTCAGACACGATGTCTTGTTTCAGACACGATGTCTTGTTCAGACACGATGCCTTGTTCAGACACGATGCCTTGTTTAAACACGATGTCTTGTTCAGACAACGATGCCTTGTTCAAACACGATCGAAATTTATCCTTTTTTTAAGTTGAAGTACCCTCCGCTTACCCATTCTTATTAGCTCTCATAAATTAAGGATATATAATATTGTTTTTTACCGGCTGAAATACTCACCGCTGACTCGGCATTATTAGCTCTCCTTTAATTTTTTTGCATGTCAATTTACAAAATTTCTCGATATACAACATTTTTTGTAAAAGATTTTGAATTTCCCTCAATAAAATGTCCTTGATTGCTGTTTTCATCGACTTTAACTTTGACACTATCCCTTTTAGTTGCTCTTGAGAATGCTACATAGAGTTGTCCATGAGCAAATACGGTTGTGGCAGATAAATCCCAACTTTTTCTAAAGTTTGTCCCTGGGATTTATTGATTGTCATAGCAAATGCCACTCTAATAGGAAACTGTCTTCGTTTGAGCTTAAACGGGAGTTCCGAGTCATTTGGAAGGAAATCTATCCTTGGTAAGAAGACAATCTGACCTCTGGCAGGGCCAGTTAGACCCTCCGCATAAATAAAATTAGGTTTCAAATCAGTAACAATAAATCTTTTGCCATTGCATAGTCCTTTCTTTGTATTCAAATTCCTTAACAGGATAATTGTAGCACCGACTTTTATTTTGAGTTGATGAACTGGCATCCCAGAAGGTGTCACAGAATTTAAAATTCAGTCGGAAAATTCAATTGCTCTTGTGGATCATCACTCATAATAGAGTCAATTGAGAGATATTTCTTTTTCTCCCTCCTTCCATTAGATGAAGGATTTTCATCATT
>JASTWK010000942.1:0-63166 GCA_030770225.1 Temnothorax unifasciatus | reverse complement strand
CGTTTATTCTAAAAATAGCCTCAGTTAGATTTTTGAGCTCAGTGTGTAGGTAAATCACCAGATCATCAGCGTAAAAGTGGTATTTACAGTGTTTAAGGACTTTGCTAAAACCAATTAAGTAGAGGACAAATAAGAGAGGTCCCAATACTGAGCCACACACCAGGCACACCAGTAAACACTGGACGCTCTGACGACGTCATCCTTGTTTAGGATCACGCACAGCTTGTTTTCTATCATCGAGATAGGAGCATAACCATCTTAAAGCTGAAGTGAATAGGCCAAGGTCTCTTAATTTATCAATTAAAATATAATGATTGACATAATCGAATGCTTTGGTGAAATCAAAAAAGACCGCAACTGTCACCATCCTACTATCGGCAGCCTGTCTCACATCATCAAGAACGCGAATTAGCGCGGACTGTGTAGAATGTCCTTTCCTGTACGCAGATTGAAATGGATCCAAGGCGCCTGTGTCCTCCATAAAGCGCGAGATCTGCTCAGTTGCGATGCGCTCCAATGCCTTTGAGACCGCGCAAAGAATCGAAATGGGCCTATAATCACGCATTTCCGACGGACATTTAACTTTCGAAATCGGGCAGATGATAACAGTCTTCCAAGTTCGAGGATAAACACCATATGTCAGGCTGAAATTAAAAATATGTGTTAAAGCCGGAAGGATACAAGGTAGAGCCCGAATAAAAAGTTTGCAAGACAGTCCGTCAACTCCAACCGCATCTGATTTGATACGTAGCAAAGCTTTTGCTGTAGCATTTTCTTCGATGTTACTCCAGTAAAATTTTGAGTCTTCGTAGGTTTCCTCGCCGAGATAGACGGGGTGGTGAGTCTGCTGTTCATCAGAGTTGCTTGCCGCAACACTCGCGAAGAACTCATTAAGTTCGTCCGTAGAGAAGATGAGATTCTTATCGACATTTTTGGATTTTAAGAGGCCGAGATGCCTAAGTTTCTTCCATATAGCAGTCGGTTCGCTACCGTCTTGAAAAGCGTTCAAATAATACTTTTCTTTGGCAGAACGAACTAAGGCCTGAGCCTGATTTCTTAGGATCTTATATCTGGTGTAGTACGGACTGGTCTTTCTTCTCTTCCAGACTCTTCTCGCTCTGTCTCTTACCTTCATCACAGATTTAATGTCCGGCGTTAGCCAGGGAGCAGGAAAGTGCTTGGGCTGGATGTTTCGTAAGGGCGCATGCCTGTCGTAGCTCTCAGTAAGTGCATCATTCAGAAACGAAACCTTGCTGTCGATGTTGTCAGCCTGATAAAGTACGTTCCAGTCATATCCTCTCAGATCATTTAAGAAGTCATCAATGTCAAAAGAACGGAAATCACGCACCACAATCTCGCGTTCGAGGTGGCGCTCAACTCTAACCCTGTATTTGATGTTTATAAGATCATGGGCAGACAAGAAACATGCGTCACATTGCTCGTAAGAAATCAATTTATCGGCATCATCAACGATACATAAGTCAAGATGTGTGGAAGACGAACGAGTGTGATGAGTAGGGGCATAAGGAACCAAGTAGAGGTTCATGGCTTCAATGAAAGTCAAGATTTGAGTCGAGTCAAAGGTGGTTGAGCACAGGTCAGCATTGAAGTCGCCAAAGATTATCAAGTGCTTGTAGCCGGCAGAAAGATCGGCGAATGCTTCCAAAAATTCTCGTAAGTATCCACAGTGAGGTGGCCGATAAACAACCGCCAGGAGCATCTTAGAGCCACCGCTTACAAAGATTTCAGCCACTAGAAACTCAGGTCTTCCGTCATATACACCTTCCGAATGCAGCAGGATCCTTGCCTGGAGGGAGCTAGAGATGTAAAAAGCAACTCCACCACCATTCCTACTCCGCCTGTCGCATCTGAAAATTTGGTACCCATGCAGCGAGATAAGACCATCCGAGACAGCAGGCTTCAACCAGGTCTCAGATAGGCATATTATATGATATCCAGAAGGACCAAAATAGGCTTGGAACTCGTCAAGGTGCGCCATTAGCGATTGACAGTTAACATGACATATACGTAGAAATTCTGGAAGTTTGTTAACCATAGTTGATAGTTTTGGTTCTTTCCGCTATTCTTCGTCTCAGAATGGGACATCGTTTACTGTCCAAAGCCGAATGGTGTTGTGCTTCCTGAGAGGTCCATCTCTTACAGTTTCCGCAGACTGGAGTTGCATCTCTATTGGAACATGCTTTGGTCTCGTGGTCGCCAGCGCATTGACCGCACAGTGAAGAGAACCTGCATTTCTCAGCAAAGTGACCAAAAGCTAGGCACTTGTAGCACTGCAGCACTCTGATATGATCCAATACTCTGCAGGCGGAGTAATTAATAAAAGCAAGTCCGTTCCCCAGCAAATACGAGCGTATGCCCGGCGTCACCTCGATTACACAGCTCGTGGTCCTGCGATTATTCTTTGCGGGAAAAATATATATTATTTTTACCTCTGAGGTATCAAAAGTTTTTAGATTTAATGCAATGAATTCACTTCTTATTTCATCGCGTGACAGATTGCAAGGTATTCCTCGGATAAGCAGCCTAGGATTAGTTTTTCGTTCCTCTTCCAATATGAGACCAGCATTATCGAGTTTGATCGATTCCTTCATCTTATTCAAGTCCACAGAGAGGGCCTCGATGCGGACATTCGATGCCGTTATTCTTGGTCGATGACATACTTTTAACTTTTAAGTTAAAGTCCGATGGCCTCACAGCTTTCTGCAAAGCCTCCCTCGTGTCCCTTGACGTGACGTACCTGGTTGAGGAGTCATCCCTCGGGACCACAATCAGGCTCGTCGTCTTTGGAGCTCTCAGCTGAGGGCCACCCGCCACGCTAGTCTTAGCCCGCTCGGAGGCAGCAACGTATGCATATGAGCGCACGGAATCAGCGCCCACCGGCCCGCACGACGCAGAGCACCTGCTGGACTCATACGCCCGGGGGCAGTCGCGAGCCTCAGCCAGAACATCCCTAAAAATGTCCCCGATCATTTCGGGAGAAAGCCCATGCGTTTGACGCTCTAAAAGACCTATATAAGCGGCCGAAAGTTCTACAAATGCTTCCCTGCAAACGCGAAGAGCCGCCTCAATCTGAGTCTTCCTGTCTTTAGTCTCCCTACTCGACAAGAGCGATGAAATGACCTCATCGCTATGCATTTTAATCGATTGTTTTAATGCATTTACCCTTGACACATTCATAACGAATTCATGCGCTTTTTCAAACGAAGTAGATCGATTTGAAATAGAAGAGAAAGCCCTCCTAAGAGTCTTGTTTTTGTTTTCGCCACGTTCGTCGCGCTCCGAGCCCTGCGGAGGACAAAGTTGTTTCTTTTCCCGACATCGCTTCCGACTCCTCGCACGCCCGCAGCCAGCCAGGAAAACCAGCGCATGCGCGTTCCGCAGATACCGACTCGTGAAGATGCCAAATTCCAGGAAAAGAGGAAGTAGATGCAGGCAGTAGTCGTCACAGGAACAGGTCCAGCATAAGCGGAAGCAAATAATGCAAGCCAAGATTGCTTTGTATTCATGCACTAGAAAAGGAAGGCCCCGGAGGGCAGTGGGCGGCAAAAAATATTCGCTAAATACGGAGCGATATGAGACACGTTTATCTGTACTTACGTGATCCCAGAGAGAGAGAGAGAGAGAGAGAGAGAGGGGGGGGAGAGAGGGGGGAGAGAGGGCGGGAGGGAGGGAGGGAAAGAGAGAGAGAGAGAGAGACTATTTGCGTGTCTTATCACATATGTCCTCCGGGGCAAAGCCCGAGTAAATAGCTAGTTTATTATATAATTATATTATTAAAAAATGACAAGTTTTTATTTAATCATAACGTAAATATTATACTTGAAGTACTTGAACAAAATATTATACTCAATGTACTTTAAATTTTTTTAAGAATTAGTACATCGAAAATCAGGTAAAATTTATTTAATACGTAATGGTTGCTTTATTATGTAGCATATGATGTAACATTTACCTTTACCTTCTATTAAAACTTAAAACATTAAAAGGTAAAAAAATCAGAATAAAATATGTAAGTTTCAAATTATTAACGATGTAAATATAATATTGTTTGAGATTCCGTTATCACGTTGCGCCACCGGATCAGATGGCAGCATCGACCGGGTATCGACCGGCCGGATCCGCGCGGCAGCTTTCGCAAGCACGGGCGCGAGCGTCGTCGTCTTCTTCCGCACGACAATCAGAGAAGAAATATGGCCGCGCAGTGACAAGACGCATAACGTGTGCTACGTGCGTACAAGTTGTGACTCCGCATTGAAGTGCATACCGCAGTGACCAACGCTGCCTAGAGACATTTCCAAGATGTAAAAGAGACCGCTCAGTTCAGCTCTGGTACATCAACACGACGATTCAAGCTCACACGTGCGCGAGTGCCGACCGCCACGTGTCTCATCGACTCACGGGCGACTCAACAGTAGAAGAGCAATTCATACAATTGTCTCGGACAATCAAAAGACTTCTCCTTATACAAGCTCATCGAATTCTCAGGTCAGACTGTACATTTATCTCGAATTAAAGACTGCTCAGACTGTGCTCTGAGCTATACAAAATAAAAGGAAATAATTCATTAACACCTTCCACGCGCGTCCTTCTCATCCCGCTTCCATCGCCGGGATAAAACAGCGATTTCGCGAACAAATATAAATAATAAAAAACAAAAGAATTATACAAATGTTTTTAAGAATTTTAAATAGTTAAAATTTAAAGTAATACAATTTAAAAGTCTTTTACCTGTTAAAATATGTTGCTTTCAAAATCAAAACTAAAAGAGTGATCACAAATGTCCATAGGCAAATGGCCCATTTTTTTCGCATTCGATTTTGGTCATAAAGTAGGTACCAAACGAAAGGTCTCGTCAAACTGATTACAGATAAGTCAGTCTCAGAGTGTACCTATTTACCGTTCCAGAGATATCGGGCTCCAAAAATTCCAAAACCAATAGATGGTACCTGTTATGAACGTTCTCGGTAATGTCAATCTCGGGGTAGGATATACGACTCGGGTCAGTACAGAAAAAATAATCTTTATTGTCCTTTCGAGGAGACCGATAGCTTTCGTGGTCTCTGCGCTACTGGTTTCGCTGGGCGAGTGCTCTTCCCCTCTAGCTCGCGCCTTTTGTTTACACGCGCGATACCCCAGACGCATTTCTTCTATTTTTCCAGAAAGCGCCACTGGCTAGTCAATTGAAAATTATGCTGGAATTGAGTTTTTCACAACACCTCCACGGAAAGTTCGACTTTCCATGTCTGTAGAGAGGGGCGAAAGCGGCCAATTTCACGCCAGGGCGGCATAGCGGGCGGAAAGTAACCACTTTCCTCCCTAGAGAGGAAAGTAACAACTCGTGTGATTTGCCGCCCTCGCCTTCGGCTCGGCAGCCAAATGCGTTTGAGTAGCCAGTGGCGCCATTTATTGGTTTTGGAATTTTTGGAGCCCGATATCTCTGGAACGGTAAATAGGTACACTCTGAGACTAACATATCTGTAATCAGCTTGACAAGACCTTTCGTTTGGTACCTATTTTATGACCAAAATCGAATGCGAAAAAAATGGGGCCGATCTTGTGATCACTCTTTGCATCTTCAGTTTTAATATTTTTGAAAACGTTTAAGTTATCTGTTTCATTTCTATATTCGTCATTTTTTTCTTCATTTTCTTCTAAATGCATGTCACTGTCGATGTTGTTATTTGCATTATTTTTATTTTGATTTTGTTCTAAAATGTCAATATCACAATCTTCTGAAGCTAATATCCTTATTGCTTTTAACATATTGGCACCATTATCAGTAGTTATGGTATATATTTGGTCCAAAGATATATTGAAAGAAGAACATACGTTTACAAATGTTCGCGAAATTGCTGTTTTTCCCGGCGATGGAAGCGGGATGAGAAGGACGCGCGTGGAAGGTGTTAAGAAATTATGTCCGTTTTATTTGTGTAGCTCAGAGCACAGTCTGAGCAGTCTTTAATGTAAAATGAATGTACAGTCTGACCTGAGAAGTCCGGAAATGAGATGTATTTATGTTGAGATTAGACGAGATGATTATACTAATCTCTCTTCCTGCGATGATACGCCCGTGAGCCGTTGAGACACGTGGCGGTTGGCACTCGCACACGTGTGAGCCTGAGATGACGTGTTGATGCACCTGAGAATACGATGAGCGGTCTCTTTACACTTTAATACGCTGTATTGAAAGCGTCAGTAGCAGCGATGGACACGTTGAACTACAATTCTCCGAGGGAGAAGTACAGAGCACTCGAATACTGCTTCTCACAGCGCGGCCATATATCTACTCTCTCTGTCGCGCGGAAGAAGACGACGACGCTCGCGCCCGTGCTTGCGATCGCCGCCGCGCGGATCCGGCCGGTCGATACCCGGTCGATGCTGCCATCTGATCCGGTGGCGCAATTGATAACGGAATCTCAAACAGTTTTTTATAACTGCTTTTATATATTCACCTGCATATAATATGTAATGTTTTTATTTAAAAATATATGTAGATGTAAGTATATAAATTTATGAATGTTAAATATAACCATAATGTTGATTGTTGATTACCTGTATGTTTCTCTTTTAGTTCCTTTAGTGCTAAAGTTGTAACGATGCACCCCGAAAACGCATCATTCCCGGCGATCATCAGCCGGATGCCGCCCGGCCGACCATTCGTCGGGCGAGACAAGGCACGGTGTGCCCTTTTTTAAATACCCGATCTCGCGTACAAGTCCGCGAACGGACTTACCGCGGTAACCGACTCGGAGCGCCGAACGGTGCCGAAAACGGCCGAGCGCCGCCGAACGCAATCGCGGCGTCGGGACGCCGTAACTCCCGACCGACCCGCCGCTCCATCCCGGCGCTCGTGATTGCCGTCGCGCATACCCCCGCCACGCCGATATTGCGCCACGGACGGGTATAAAAGGCGCCGAATTGTTAATAACATTGAGATTCCGCCGTGAGCCAGCAAACCGACCCGACCAGTTCTCCGCTGCTCACGGATCCCGCAATCCTACCAATTCGAACAACCAGGAGGTAAAGAGTTTTTTCTGGCTCTGCCAAGTGACGTATCTAGGCGGTTGACTCGATCCTCCACCCGAGAACCTGTGACACCGGAGTGAACCAGGGTAAGAGAGCTCTTCTCTTACTCGCCAAGGATCTTGGCCACCCGGTGCCGCCTCCCGCCTCCACATATCGATGCGACAGGATATAAAGAGTTCTCTGTATATCCGCTAAGACCCTTGGCCGCTCGATTCCACGCGCTCCCGCGCCGCGCGCGATCCTCGGTATATTGCCGGTATCCGCAATCCTTGTACATATCTCCGATACTCGGACCCGCGATCTTATATCGCCGATACTCGCGCCCCGCGATCTCTGTACATACCTTCGATACTCGAACTCCGCGACCTTTGTACATATCTCCGATACTCGAACGCCGCGATCTCTGTATATAACTCCGTCACATCCGCGATCTTACTGTATATCATACCGCTACGATATTCACGTCGATCTCCGCGATCATACCGATGTATTTGCGCGTAATCAAATAAACTTTGTTACGTTTCACGTCGATCTCCGCGATCACACCGATGTATTTGCGCGTAATCGAATAAACTTTGTTACGTTTTACGTCGATCTCCGCGATCACACCGATGTATTGCGCTTAATCGAATAAACTTTGTTACGTTTCCTATTTTAACCGAGTCTTGTGTCTTCCTCCGCACCTACTCCGAACCCTGACCAGCCACGAGCTAGATCCGCGCTTCGGAAGCTAGGTTGTTTTAAAGTTCTTAATATAATTTTTGCATCTTTAATGTATTGTATATTAATTCCTAAAAATGATCTATCTAATCGAGTAACAGCGTCGGTTTTCAATGAAATCATAATATTTTTTATATCTTCAGCTATTTTTTTTCTTATTCTATCAGCTTCTTTAAAAACTTTCTTTTGTATTGATTCTGACGAAATAGAGAATTTCTGTTTATTTTTTTCTTCTATCGCGCACTTAATTGAATTTATAATATTTTGAAAACCAGAATCGTCCAAAATACTAAATGGTTTTCCATTTACTGTTACCAACTCTACACAGTTATTTTCGAAGTCTTTTTTTATGTTCAATTTTATTGTATTTATCTCGTTTATTTGCTGTTGTATTCCTTTCTGATTTTTTTGCAATATATTGTTGACGTTGACATCCTTACATTTATTTAAAAAAACTTCAATAAAATAATCTTTTTTGAATTCATGATAGCGCATCAAATGTTTCTTTAAATTTGTACCGTGATTACCCTTATATATAACATATAAAATTAAAACTTTATAAATATAATTAATAAATTGTATATATGGGGCATTCCACGCCAATTCGCAAGGGGTCAAACTTCGACCTTTTTATTTTTGATGGCAGCTCGTTTTTTAACAGGTCTTTACGAGTACTATACCCATGTAAGATCGTTTATATAATAAATGTAGCGTTTCCGAAATAGAGCCTGCGCAAAATGACTGCAAAATTTTTAATGAATTTTTTCGCCTATTAGACAACGTCTAAGAAAAAAATTCATTGAACATAAAATACGCTATTTAGATCATAGTTTAAAAAAAAATTACTCCAAATTTTTATAATAATTTTAAACTAATAAAGTAAAAAAACACACAATTTGAATATCTCAAAAACCCCATTTTCTATTTTTTTGAAATTTATAGGGAATATTTTAGGGAGTATTAGAAAAATTTTAAGACTGGTCCGAAGTTGCGCAGAATTTTTGGGAATTTTTTATAAATTTTTTTGTAAGGCAGTAGTAATATTTGACTCACAAAAGTATAGTTAAAAACGCGTTTTAGACAATTCTGAATCGATTTAGATATACTTTCTTTTTAGTGATTGACGTTACTATGATGAAGATTTCGGCATAGCACACGACAATTGCGATGAACAGTGTGGGAAAGGCGAAAAAAATAGATTTATGAGAAAATTTAATTCAATAAGTATATTTATTTAAGAACATATTATTTTATTATTTTGTGCTCAGTATAATTATTCAAAAATGAGTAATCTTTAACAATTAATTTATAATTTTTATTTGGTATGACGCAGTGGACACGTTGAGTCTAGGTATTCTTTTCGATCTTTTCGTTTGATCGTACCGACCTGTCAAAAATTTGGCGGCGATTTCATAGTTTTTTTTGTCCCAATACTTGACGTATTGGGACGGGGCAAAAATTTTGCAGTCCTCATTGGAACAAAAAAAAATATGAAATTGCTGCCGAATTTTTGACAGGACGATCAAACGAAAAAAATACTTCAGACTCAGCGTGTCCACTGCGTCATACCAAGTAAAAATTATAAATTAATTGTTAAAGATTACTCATTTTCGAATAATTATACTAAGCACAAAATAATAAATAATATGTTCTTAAATAAATGTACTGTGACGTGACATTTGTCCCGTCTTCCACCCAGACGGTAGCTCGGCCGAGGGGAAGGTCAGGGATGGCCCCTCGACACGAGTCGAGGAAGGGCCACTTGCGTCAACTAACCTCTTTCTAGTTAAGTCCCGCAGGATTGACAGGTGGTGCCGGAGCGTGGGATCACGACCACTTGTAACGACGAGAGTCGCGACGAGGGAGCGACGGGCGCTCGGAGGACTTGCGGCGGAGTGGTCGACCGACGGGCGGGCCGCCGGGCCCGGCCGCTGGAGTAGCGCCAGGAATGCCTCGCACAGCAACACGGCCCCGCCGCAGCATGACCAGGGGCGCACCACCGCGACTGCAGCGCGGGTGGATGGCCCACCCACTTCACCCCACGGCGCCCAGAGGGCCGAGCGGCGCCGCCGCGGCCTGGCCAGCCGGGCGGGAAGCCGCGAAGGGCCCGCGAACACCGCAGCAGCCGATTCAAATGGGCCGCGGGAAAATGGCGAAAATCGTCCGCAGCGTCGCGAGCAGGGCGACACACACGACCAATCGGCGGGGCGGAAAATCCGCGAGCTTGAGGGCGCGAGTGCGGGGGCCCGGCGCGGTCCCGCCGAATCGATCACTCCTCACTGTCGATCGAGCCGCTGACGAGGAGCCACCCCAGGACGAGCGCCCCGACACCGCCGAGCAGCAGCGAGCCGCAGAATTGTAAGATCTCCACTCCGGTGCTACCACGTAGGCAAGGGCTCGATCTCGGTCGCGACCCGGCAAGTGAGTGATCGTACCGTTTAGAATACCGCGTACATTGTGGATACCGGCTCCCGTCGTCGTGGGTGCCGGTTAGCTTGCCGCGACCATTAACCGGAAGTCGCGGGCACGTGGCCGGCCGAGATCGTAGCCGAGAATATTATAGAAAGCCCTCCTCGATACCCCGCTGGCGGTCGACAGTCAATTCGTGCGTGTTATTCGTATTCGAGATTGTGTATTCGGTGTTGTATATTCGAGATTCGGAATTATTGTGGCGTGTTCGGTTCTCGTGATTAATATTGTCGCGTTGCGCATTCGGGCGCGCGGGTGTTTGCCGTGCGCGAAGAAGTATCGTGCGTCTCGGGAGGCCGAGAGCTTCGCGGATATTTTGTGTCGCGGATGCGAGCAAGTATCGTCGAGCTCGCTCGGGGGAGAATTCGCGAGCGCATTGTGATGCGGGGTCGTGCACCGGCGGGCATGTCTTTCGTGCATTATATGTGAGTCGAGACTGTTACGGGAGTCAAAGTATAGCGAGTCGGGATCATTGCGCTCGACGTATTGAGATTTCTGAGTGTATCGGATCGAGACTGTTGTGCGTCTTCGAGAAGGGGAGTCTTGCGGGCGTGAAAGTCACGTACCTGGCGCGGGCACTTGCCGCCGTTGCGGCCGCCGCGTTGCTACCGGTCACCTGAGCGATATCAGGCCGTGAATCCTCGCCTTGATCTGATTCTTTCTATTAAATATACTTGATTGTTACTGTTTATTTATCGGACTTTATTTGTGTCGATTGCGTTACGTCCCCTCTCCACCTCCACCTCTAAAACGCGGAACTACGCCCTGAATCTGCGCCGGGCGAACGGACATCGTCGAGACGTGGTGCGCGTCTATAATCGCACCTGGCGCCCAATAAAAGAAGGTATCGGTTCAGATCCGAGATACCAAAAACCACGGTAAGAGATTTAATATTGTCGGCCTCTTTGAGCTATCGTCTGGTTGTACGACGATTAATTTGCAGCCGCGCCCCTTCGGCTAGCGAGACCGAAGGAAATCGGGTTGCAGTACTTATTGAATTAAATTTCCTCATAAATCTATTTTTTTCGCCTTTTCCACACTGTTGATCGCAATTGTCGTGTGCTATGCCGAGATCTTCATCATAGTAACGTCAATCACTAAAAAAAAGTACATCTAAATCGATTCAGAATTGTCTGAAACGCGTTTTTAACTACACTTTTCTGAGTCAAATATTACTACTGCCTCACAAAAAAATTTATAAAAAATTCCCAAAAATTCTGCGCAACTTCGGACCAGTCTTAAAATTTTTTTAATACTTTCTAGAATATTCCGTATAAATTTCAAAAAAATAGAAAATGGGGTTTTCAAGATATTCAAATTTTTGTGCGTTTTTTTACTTTATTAGTTTAAAATTATTATTATAAAAATTTGAATTAATTTTTTTTTAAACTATGATCTAAATAGCGTATTTTATGCTCAATGAATTTTTTTCTTAGACGTTGTCTAATAGGCGAAAAAATTCATTAAAAATTTTGCAGCCCTCATCTTGCGCAGGCTCTATTTCGGAAACGCTACATTTATTATATAAACGATCTTACATGGGTATAGTACTCGTAAAGACCTGTTGTGAGGCGGAAGTCGCCGTGACTTAATTGCGACACCTAGCTGTCAGCGCGCATCCCGAATATTGCCGAACTCCCCTGAGGTGGCATTCCGGCTGTCGCAAGCGGCTTCCAGGTCGCACACCCGGAAGCAAAAGCGCTGACAGCTAAGTCAGCATCGCGGAAGTCATACGCGAGAGATAAAAAGCCCGCCCTTCGGAGAAGCGGCGGGCAGTCTAATAACCGAGCGCGTACCGCGAGACACCGTGCCGATAAGTGTGACCAAATGTAATAGCGAACGCCCGCAAGTCAGGGCAGTGATTTAAGGAAGAATATTGTGTTTGATAAATAAAGGTTTCATTGAATCGCTATTCAAAACAAGCAGCTGTTCAGTGATTGTCCCTTCCTCCCGGCGGATCCAAAGAACTCTGTGCCGAACCCTCCATCCTGAGATACCGGCACAACAACCTGTTAAAAAACGAGCAGCCATCAAAAATAAAAAAGTCAAAGTTTGACCCCTTGCGAATTAGGGTGGAATGCCCCATATATATATATATATATATATATATATATATATATATATATATATATATATATATATATATATATATAGGTATGTAATATACAATCAATATTATACAATTAATATATAGACGAGAAAATAAAAATAATGCAATTTACCTTTAGTGATGTTTTACAAATAGTACATTGAGAGGCATCTTCTATTTTATTATAAATAAATTGTTTATGTGCGCTTTATTGGTATGTTTTCTACCCATGGTCAAAAGGGTCTGTCAAAAGTAAAAAATTATAATATAATATAATTTTCCAAACACATCTAATTTAAATTATTTAATAATAGAGTTTTCTTTAGATAAAATCTTATTTTCTGGAAAACTAAACATAAACGTCATAAACGATAAACTTTTGTATTTCATATACACATGACATTCTGCTAGCATCAGTTATTTTAATATGAAAATAAAATGTACATAACTAACATAAGATATAAATTTGTGTATTAAATTATTAACTGTAAATAAGAGAACGACTCAAACATTATAGAAAAAAATTTAAGTATTTTATAATAAATGTAAATACAGTAATACACTTTGGAATTTTGGATAAATATAAAATTAAATTAAAATTATTTTACGGATCAAAATATATCCCAGACAGCACACGATATCCTATGATTCTTATGGATATCCATTTGTCCATTTCATG
The DNA here is from genome assembly GCA_030770225.1 of Temnothorax unifasciatus. NCBI lineage: Eukaryota > Metazoa > Arthropoda > Insecta > Hymenoptera > Formicidae > Temnothorax > Temnothorax unifasciatus. Next base: position 50,162 of record JASTWK010000942.1, on the reverse strand, counting down.
TCCAAAATGTCCATTGTCCATCGACGTTATATGGAATATATGGATATCCACAAGGACCACAAGATATCGATGCCGTCTGGGTAGAACAAACTCAAAATAAAGACGAATAATCAATGCCAAACAGAAAGAATTGCAAGAAAGCGTAACGTATGTAGCTCTTACATAAAAAAAGAATATATCTCCTACAATACAAAATAATGCAACACTCAATCGTCTCAATTACACACTCGTATTTTCATGAATAAAACATATGTGACTGATATATAAGATAATTAAGATATACCTGTACTGCGATATGGAAGATGATGATATAGGTTATCAATAATATCAATGTTATCACACTACTTTTTTAGTGACTTTTTACTAACTTTTTAAGGTTCTTTTTAGAGGCTCTCTAGCCACTGTCATAGTCATCGACACTTCGTATAATTATACTAGACCGCTGATGGCCACTTTTGCACATAGAACGTGGAAACGCTTGCGCGGCAAGAAGCAACGCAGCAGCTAATCAACGTGCCATTGTTTCGTAAGAACCAGATGTTTATCGGTTACCGACGCTTCTTGCCGCGCGGCAATCGCGCGCGTTTTTGTTTTCGCGTCCTGTGTGCAGGAAACAACCACAAAGTAATGAATTATATATGGATTAAGAACCGGAAAAAGAACCGAAAAAAACCGTAAACCGAAAATAATTATATCGGTTCGGTTATGATTCCGGTTCTACAAACTTTAAAAAATTTCGTACCGGTTACGGTTTCGGTCCAACTAAAAAAAAGGGTTATGGAACGGTTTTCGGTTCCGGCTCGGTCCGGGTCCCTGCTTTATATACGATACCGAAGAAGCTCAACACAGTCATTAAAAGGGGTAAAGATAGACTTACAATAAACAAAAAAACAAATATTGTGTATCAAATTGAATGTAAAAACTGTGAGGCTTCTTATATAGGGAAGACAAAAAGACATCTAGAAACAAGAATCAAGGAGCATTGTAATGACATTAAAAAACATGACAGCAATCACTCGGTTGTGAGCAAACATCAATTACACAACAACCATAATTTTAAGTGACAAAAACCTAAAGTTTTGCATAAGGGGTATAATTTGAGAATGAGAGAGATCGCCGAAATGTTTTTTATAAAGAAACAAAATGATACTATTAATCTGCAAAGAAACACTGCCCAGCGAGAAATGACCCATCGAATCGACGTCTAATTGACGTCGAAAACGTATATCGAAAAGTAATTGAAATATTCATCGATTTCGATTGATTATGGCACAACTTTCGATGACTTTCGACTCAGAATAAATCGATTTCGATTCAATATTGATTATTATTTCCTCACTGCAGATATGGGCCGATTTACCGTCTCTGATTAACATGATCCTCCGATTAAACTCTTTGGCTCTTTCTAAGGGGGGGGGGGAGGGGAATCCATAGACTTGCAAGTTGCGAGGAGAAAACGGATGAATTGATGAGGGGGATTATTTAAAAATGGGAGAATATCTTTTGGAGATTGAGGAAACGTTTCTTCAATGTATTTGACTAAAAATAAGAGGCTTTACTACAGTATAATCCGCAATTAAATATTACATGGTTAATATTTTGCATTGAGTTGCCGCAATGGCAGCGTTCGGCTGATGACAAAGAACGAGACGTCTGTCGTAGAGTGGACATAAAGTAAAGCATACATAAAAAAACGTAAGACGTAAAAGAGTGTAAAATATATAGCCTTTAGAATAACTTACGTTATTCTCTACCTTATTTTAGTCTATTAACAGCCTTCCGAAGTTTCGATCACGGACTTATATTCAATTGCAGCACTGCTGTTTGACACCGTCGGTGCTCAACGAAATATTCAAGTCGTTGCTCGGTTGCCGGGTTGTTTGCGAACGCGCAGCAAATGGCGGCTTATACATGTAACGCAAGTAATAAAAAGCTGTGTTCAGCAGAGAAAACTACTTTGCAATTGTAAAATTTGTGAATGTGATTGGTGTATACTTTTAATTTTAGCCGAAACTAAAAGTAATACACCAATCAAATTCACGAATTTTACAACTGCAGTTGCAAAGCAGCTTTCTGCTGAATACAATTATAATTAATATAATGCCTGTATATAAGTGCTTATATATAAAAACTTTTTTACTTTCTGTTTTTAATATTTATTTTTAATTATTTAATTTTTTAATTTTACTTTTAATTTTAGCCGAAATTAAAAGTAATACACCAATCAAATTCACGAATTTTACAACTACAGTTGCAAAGCAGCTTTTTGCTGAATACAATTATAATTGATATAATGCCTGTATATAGGTGCCTATACATAAAAACTTTTTACTTTCTGTTTTTAATATTTATTTTGAATTATTTAATTTTTTAATTTAATTTAATTATGTTTAAAAAGTAATGGCAAACATGACAGGTTTGTCTATTCTTAGATAGGTGAGCGACAGAAAGAGAGTTCCTTTAAAGTCAATTTTGTTTTTATTATGTGTAGTTATCTTTACAAAAAAAGAAAATATGTTGACGTGAAAAAAATTGAGAGTAACTAAAAGTTTTTACATTAGTTGAAATAAAAGCAAACCAAATCAGTAATCTGTCCTGAACATAGAATAGAAAATAAATAAACTAAAATAAAAAACCAGATCTTACAGGACGGAATTAAGATGTCTGGATTACTGATTGAAAATGTGAGTCCGAATGTTTACTGAAACGTAATACCGATTATAAAAAAAAAGAAGAAAGAAAAATAAAAAGAAAGTGAGGCCTCTGCATTAATGTCTATAAGATCGGTTCTTGGGCTAGAATTTCAAGCCAAAGCCATAAGAATGAAAGTAATTCTCAGATTTCAAAACGAATATAAACTCTAGCAGAAGCCCTTATACTTTTTTGACTGATGTCTGTCTTCAAATATGGTGTCCCAATGAGAATCTCTTAAAGGCCCCGCTCACTGGACTGGACTCCTCGCCTCGATCCTCCCTCTCAGACGCTAGCTGCTGCAGCTCTCCCTTTGCTGGCGGTGAGCTCTCCCTGGTGATCCGACTCTCGCTCGATTGGTCTCCAGAACACGCGCCGCAATAATCAATCCGTCTTCTTCTTCTTCTTCTTCTAAAAACCCAATGGAATTCCGACTCACTTTGTCGAGTTAAAGTACCACGATACTTAAGTCCCTAGAGGAGCCTCTAGTTGGGTCGGAGGCGCCCTCTCGGTAATTCGATATCCAAATATAACTTGTTCTCAAATTACTTTATAAGTACTCTAAGGTTTGTTAGCAAATTATATTTTAAGTTTTAAACTATTAATAAACGACAAGATTAATTTAATCACTTTCACATTCAAGTTTTCTTTCAAATATTTCACAGAGAATGGTGCAAATAAATGTTCCTTTAACAATCCTTCGATTAATACTAATCTTTTCTCATCATATAAAGAACAAGACCAAAAAATATGATTAATATCCTGAATTTCGTATCCGCATATATACCAGAGCTCCTTATTTCACGTGTACACGTGTACACGAATTACACGTGTAATTAGTACGTGTTTATACATTTACGTGTATAAACACGTGTATTGTGTACCCGCGTGTATTACACGTGTACACGGGTTACACGTGTTTTAAAAACACAAATAAATAAATTAGTAAATAAATAAATAAATCAATATACAAATATTAAAATTAATGAATAAATAAGTAAGAAAATTCGAATTTTACACTAATCTTATATTTATATGACATAACATTTACTAGATATTTAACAAATAAAATAAAATTATTCGCAATTAGCAAAGTTGTTTATCATTGCTTCATAAAAAAAACTTAAAATTTAAAATTTTGTATTTTATAATAAAATTTTAAAAGTAAAAATTTTTTTAATTGCAAATAGATATAAATTTCTGTTTATTGGCCATTTAATACACACATTGGTGGAATATAATAAGAACGTATCTTCTAAAGTAACAAAATTTTTTATTGAAAAATATATTTTTAACCCTTTATCTGTATACGTTTTTTTGGAACCTTCCTAGTTCCACATGGGTCTGTCGTGTCCGACGTTATTTTTCCTACTTAAAAGTATTTTTAAAAACCTGAAAAAGTTCACAAAACATTTGTCTACATTGTAATTGACGATTTTATATTTATTTTAACAAACATTGTTTATTTAATATTTTATTTTTAATAAACTTTAAATAAGATAAATACGTTTATTGACTCCTCTCAGGGTTGCAGGCGTTTTTTAGGGACGTTCCAAACCTTTTATTTAATTCTCATCCAATACTACCCTTCTCCTCTCACTTAACCCTTTGGACCAATGGCTTAACGTCTCTTTACAAAAGACGGAGCCCACTTTGCTCCGCACAAGAGCCTATCTTGCACGGAAGGCGCAGCTTTCAGAAAAAACTTTCCATGTTTACATGGCTCTAGTGGACTTGAACCTGGTTCCTCAGATTACGAGTCTGGCGCTCTACCACTCTAGACCACACTGCCGCCGCCTAATAAACTTTAAATAAAAATAAAGGAAAGAGATGGATTTGTTTAAAAATTTGTAATTTCTTTTATGCAGTACCTATAAAAAAATATTGTAAGATTTTTTACTTCAGAGATAAGTGTTAAAAAAAATAATGCAGATTGATATCTTCAAAAAAGTTAAATTATTCAGGAGGATCAAAATGATACTTTTTAAGTAGAAAAAATCATCAATAAATAAAAAATTAAAGATAAAATTATATAATATAACATATATGATATTTTATAATAACACAGCCCCACAAAAAAAAATAAAGGAGGAGGGTCCCTAAGGCCTGTTTTTGGCACCCTTCAAAATTGGACCAAAATGGCTGGAATCACTTCCTTATAACCTTGGAAGTAATATTTAGTCAATTCCAGCCTAAACGGAAGTATTTAGAGTGTATACTTCAAGTATACATGGTGCATCAGCGTGCCCGTATTAAGCATTTCTTTGGAAAACTAGGCGTTTTTGAAAGAAATGTTTCAGATAAAAGTTGTATGGTTTCAAGGGGGACATAAGATGGTGTCATTGGTTTGACCTTGGATAGTCATTTGAAGGTCACGTGAATGTCGATTTCAATATTTTATATAGAACCTCCTATTTTTACATATCTTGTGCTTGACCCCCCCCCCCCCAAAAAAAAAGGTGAGAGGCAAGGGGACTCACCTTAATCAAGCACTCCAAAAGGTGAGAGGCAAGAGGACTCACCTTAATCAAGCACCCCAAAAGATGAGAGGCAAGGAGACTCACGTAAATCCAACCCCCCTTACTCTACGTGGCTTTTTAAAGGAAGATTACGTTTACGATTTTACTGTTCACGTGTGGAGAATCAACAAAAATAAATAATATGATTTCAATCTCGGATCTCCTTAAGTAACGTTTCTACAAATCTATCTGTAAAAAGTCTCATAACTCGCAAAGTACTTAATGAAAAATGACTTAGTTATAAATGTTTTGGAAAGCTCTCGAGATAAGCTACAAGATATGTAAAAACAGGGTGTTCTATATAAAATATTAAAATCGACATTCACGTGATCTTCAAATGACTATCCAAGGTCAAACCAATGACACCATCTTATGTCCCCCTTGAAACCATACAACTTTTATCTGAAACATTTCTTTCAAAAACACTTAGTTTTCCAAAGAAATGCTTAATACGGGCACGCTGATGCACCATATATACTTGAAGTATACACTCTAAATACTTCCGTTTAGGCTGGAATTGATTAAATATTACTTCCAAGGTTATAAGGAAGTGATTCCAGCCATTATGGTCCAATTTTGAAGGGTGTCAAAAACAGGCCTTAGGGACCCTCCTCCTTTTCTGTCAGGCGGACCGGACTAGTCAATTCTTACGTATTTTGGATCGCTGAATCCGAATCCGAGGTCAGAATTCAAAAGTTGGTTTGTTTTCTAACCTCAAAAAACATATTTTTTAAGTACATTTTGAGCCGTAATGAAAAAGCGCGAGCTAGTTTCGAAATTCTGACCGTGGATTCGGATTCAAAAGCTTGAATTACATAACAATTGACTAGATTTTTTTAATAAAAAATGGCAGATCCAATATGGCGGACTCAATATGGCGGATGTTTTTTCAAATTGATCCGATTCGCTTGAAACTTGGTACTCGGGGGTTTTTGTGGTCGCTGAGTATGAATCTGATGTCAGTTTTCCAAAATTCAAAATGACAGATCCAGTATACCCGATAAATTTTTGAAAATTGATCAGATTTGCCTAAAATTTGTTACTGCAGTCCCATGTAGCCCTTCGCATTCTCTAACCACAAGTAAGTTCGTTATGGAGAGTTCAGTTATAAAAAGATACGACTGTAACAGAAGAATTACTCCTTTTTTTATGGTATCTTACTCTTTTAGTTTTAAAAGATCTGCGCAATGGCTGTCTTTTAGATTTCCTCTTTTCCACAGGAATATCTCGTTTGAGATTCCAACAGAAATCAGCCATCATGTTCATATCCCACCTGCCTTGATATCGATGCTCAATTGATTTAACTACCATGGTAGAAGACTATAGAAAACAAGGCTGTTTAATAAATCTAAAACTGCATTTTTTAGATTCTCATATAGACTACCAGAAAATTTAGGTGATTTTAGCGAGGAACAGAGAGAAAGATTCCATCAGGACATTAAATCAATTGAGCATCGATATCAAGGCAGATGGGATGTGAACATGATGGCTGATTTCTGTTGGAATCTCAAACGAGATATTCCTGTGGAAAAGAGGAAATCTAAAAGACAACCATTGCGCAGATCTTTTGAAACTAAAAGAGTAAGATACCATAAAAAAAGGAGTAATTCTTCTGTTACAGTCGTATCTTTTTATAACTGAACTCTCCATAACAAACTTACTTGTGGTTAGAGAATGCGAAGGGCTACATGGGACTGCAGTAACAAATTTTAGGCGAATCTGATCAATTTTCAAAAACTCATCGGGTATACTGGATCTGCCATTTTGAATTTTAGAAAACTGACATCAGATTCGTACTCAGCGACCACAAAAACCCCCGAGTACCAAGTTTCAAGCAAATCGGATCAATTTGAAAAAACATCCGCCATATTGGGTCCGCCATATTAGATCTGCCATTTTTTATTTAAAAAATCTAGTCAATTGTTATGTAATTCAAGCTTTTGAATCCAAATCCACTGTCAGAATTTCGAAACTAGCTCGCGCTTTTTCATTACGGCTCAAAATGTACTTAAAAAATATGTTTTTTGAGGTTAGAAAACGATCCAACTTTTGAATTCTGACCTCGGATTCGGATTCAGCAACCCAAAATACGTAAGAATTGACTAGTCCGGTCCGCCGGACAGAAAATTTATTTTTTTTGTGGAGCTGTGTAATTTATTACAAATTTATGTAATATAATGTTGAATATGTTAAAAAAAATTTGTGTGCCGAGCTTCGGCCGTTGTCCAAAATTCCATTTCTTGGGAATAACTAGTGTATACCTGGGTCTGAGACGTACATACGTACGAAATTTGACTTGCTCGGCATTCAGCGATATGTCTATTTTTCGAAGTAGCTTTGGGTCTTTGGATTCCTTCCCTCACCTACTTTTTTTAGAAGGGCGTTCCAGACAAACCGGCTTGCTGGTTCTCATTGTTTTCAAGTTATGAGCAGATGTTTTGGCATGGACGTCGTAGACCCACGTATACAGGTGGAGGGTTAATATATTTAATGTTTTTTAAACAAAATATGTCAACATAAAAACACAAAATAAAAAAACGCAAACGAAAAGGTGAACATACGGTAACGTATTAGCAGATAATAAACTTATTAATAAAAAAACAACTAAAATTTAATAATAAATATGCATTATTTAAATATAAATTAAATATGCATTTGTCACAAAAATAAATTGTACAAAAATTTCTATTATTTTTGTAAAAAAATGGCAAGGGGCAAGGGGTATGCTATCTTTCTAAATCTGAATCAGTGAAAAGTCACTGAAGTAACATACTTTACACTAATATCACTGAATAGTCACTGAACGCATCAGTAACTATTCACTGATTTTTTTATATATCTATGTCTTATCACTTGCTTTTACATGCTATTAGCATTATCGAACTTAAATCTATTTGTCTACGTTTCAAAACCCTAAATCTCTATTATTTCCTTATTAAAAATAAATATTTTTATATTTTTTATTTTTTACAAAATCTAAAAACGTAATATATTCACCTCCGTTTTGTAGATGATGAGTCTCCTTGGTTACTTGTAAGACCATGAATACCGTGTGTTGTGCCGTAACCGGGATAGTTCCAGCACAGGATTCGGAGATTCCGGGTCGGAGAATAAAGCTCGTCGCAATATGTTAAATAATCAGTTTAAATATATTTGTCTTGCCCAAAGTTACAATAGTCCCCTTTATTTCAAATCCCGATACTCGCGTAACAGTAAACGATTTATAATTATATTGGAGTTGTGACAGTAATTCTCAGACGCACGTCTCCGCTTTGGTGTTTGCAAGCGACTGCCCGCCAATCGTCGGATTTCGCGGTATTCATCCACTTCCTGTTGCTAACTCGGGGGCTCCCGAGGAAGGTTTTAGTTTATAAAATATAGTGTTAGAACATCAGGGTACGGAGCAATAAAGAAATATGATATGAAGAACATAATAGATTTATAAAAAAATTGCCAATATAATAAAAATTTGCACATTTTTTTGCTTATATATAACTCAAGAACTAATCAACCAAATTTTTAAAAATTATATATAAAATAGGGATAGAAAAGATTAAAGAACATAATAGAATTATAAAAAAATTGCCAATATAATAAAAATCAAATGGGCACAGTAACAACTGTGCCGCAACCAACAACGTAGAACTACGTCTACTGTCACTACTTCATGTTAAAGTATTGTTGCGCCCGTGCTGAGACACCCGTTGCGCGTTGAACTTTGCTCACGAGAAGCCTGAACTTCGCTCACGAGTAGCTTCAAGCCGAAGCATGATCCCTGACGACGGTATTGATCGGTTTGGAATAACAACGACTGTGAAATCTACGGGGAGACTCCGATCGTTCGGACGTGTTCTCCACCTGAAACGCTTGTACAGAATTCTTAATAAACCTGAGTTTCTTTCTTAATAAAGTGTTCACCTTTTTTTACTACGCGAGTCCAGGAGTGTGCGGCGCGAACGCGAGTGACTGTAAGATAGCGGAGTGCAGCGCAACAGATTCAGCGAAGGACAGTTGACGCAGGGCTACGTAAACTGTCCTTCGCTGAATACTTGAACATGAAATAGTGTTAACATGAATTAGTGACAATAGACATAGTTCTACGTTGTTGGTTGCGGCACAGTTGTTACTGTGCCCGTTTGATTTTTTATTCATATTAATTTAATGAAGCACTAAAAAAAACTTTTTTCATTTTTTTTCTCTTTTAGATCGAATATCTCCGAAACTATAAAAGACAGAAAAATTTTCCAAAATAAAAATTAAATGGCTTGAAAAGTACTTTGAAACAATGACAAAAAATTTCTCTAATTTTTTTATATTAAAAAATACCCCTACCACTAACCATTTTTTTTATTAAAAAATTTTTATTATTATTTTTTATTATTAACCCTTGTTTGCCACACTGGGATCAAATCAACCCCACGACCAATATTCCCTTAATTTTAAGTACTGAAACCTATGGGGAGCGGGTCTATAGCGACATCTGTCTATAGTTCGAGCATGCCACTATCCCCTAAAAACAGCCATTTTTTCATTTTTTTTGGGGCTATTTTAATTTTTTTATCATACATAATTTTAATTTTTGGCTATATAACCTACATAACTTTTAAAAGTAAGTTTTTAAGAAGTTCTAAAAAAATTGGCAAGTTAAAATATTGAATAGCTTATTTGTTATAACAATTTTTGTCGCTGGGATAGATTCCACACCAATGTGGCAAGTACGTGACGTCTACAGAAGTGTGGCAAGTAAGGGTTAAATAAAAGGTTATTGTTTTACGAATTTAACCATATATGATAAAGTTATGTTTCAGGAAATTATTTCCAGAAATTAATTAGAAAACGCTCTGTGTACACGTCTATTAAGCTGACACAGCTACTTTAGCACAATCAAATAAAACATACAAAGAAAAATGCCCTTTTGTTACTGTTGCTCGATTCCTGATTTTGTTGCTGCAGCCATTTCGGACAAAACAGTGGCTGTGCCAGCTTAAGTTTAAGTTAGCACAGTCACATAAAAAATAAGATAAAAAACAATTACATATATATTTAGTGCTATTTTGTTGCTAATTTGTTGTTCTATTCCCAAATTTGTTGCACAACCTCTACCATGAAAAAATACCCTTAATTAATCCTACCTTGCACCACGATAAAAATTTTACTTTAAAGAAATTTCTTGATAGATTACATTATTTTGATTTTGTTGCTTTTTGTCGACCCTGATTTTGTTGCTCCACCCCTATTGTCAGAAAACTACCCCTAGTTGTTCATATCTAGTACAACACCTTATAACTCGAATTTCAAGTAAAATCTAGAAGAATTGTGTCATTTTGATTTTGTTGCATTACATTTTTATTAATCTTGATTTTGTTGCTTCACCCCTACTATCAGAAAACAATTTCTAGACGTTCCGGGAAACGTACACTTGGACCCGACACATTTGGACCCCGTAAATTTGGACACCGTTTATTTGGATACGGTCATTTGGACACGATTCATTTGGACACGGTTCATTTGGACACGGTTTATTTGGACACCTTTTATGTGGACATGGTTTAATTAAACATTGCAAGAAGTGCTCGCCGTTCACTTGGACACGAAAATGTGCAGCCTGTGCACTTGGACACGAAAACGTGCGATCTGTGCACTTGAACACAAAAATGTGCAACCTGTGCACTTGAACACAAAAATGCGGTGCCTATACACTTGGACACAAAAATGCGCGAGTGAACCCCGATTGCGCACATTATCAATTGGACACGACAATATTTCCCGATTGGACACAGTTTCGATCAGACACAATCCCGATCGGACAGTCCCGATCGCACACAGTCCCGTTTGGACACAAGAACCCCATAATGAAAATTTATTTAGAATTGTACTATCTTGGACTTTTTTTCACTTTGCTGCACAAAGGAGTGTGGGTGGACCTTGCTTCACGTGGTAAGTGGAAAATTATTCGAGACAGTGTCCGATCGGGACACTGTATCCTAACGAGGGAGCGTCCCATTTGTCTACATTGATATTGACCACGGTCCCGATTGACCACGTTGATATTGACCACGGTCCCGATTGACCACAGTTCTGATTGATCACGGTCCCGATTGACTACCGTCCCGATTGACCACCGTCCCGATTGACCGCCGTCCCGATTGACCACGGTTCCGATTGACCACGTTGATATTGATCACGGTCCCGATTGACCATGTTGATATTGACCACGCTTCCGATTGACCACGTTGCGATTGACCACGGTCCCGATTGACCACGTTTCCGATTGACTACGGTCACGATTGACCACCGTACGATGTCTATCCCCATGTGCAGCAGGGTGAAAGAAGGTCCAAGCTAGTACTTATCATATAATATTATAATACGTTAAGTACCTTAATCGGGATGGTGGTTAATCGGGACCGTGGTCAATCGCAACGTGGTTAATCGGGACCGTGATTAATCGGGTGCCACTCGTGTCCGATCAGGAAACATCGGGTAATGTGCACAATTGGGATTCACTCGCACATTTTCGTGTCCAAGTGTACAGATCGCACGTTTTCATGTCCAAGTACACAGGCCGCACATTTTCGTGTCCAAGTGAACCAAGCACTTCTCACAGTGTCCAAATTAACCATGTCCAAATGAAAGGTGTCCATATGAACCGTGTGCAAATAAACCGTGTCCAAATGAATCGTGTTCAAATGAACCGTGTCCAAATAAACCGTATACAAATGAACCGTGTACAAATGAACCGTGTACAAATAAACTGTGTACAAATGAATCGTGTCCAAATAAACGGTGTCCACGGTGTCCAAATGTGTCGGGTCCAAGTGTACGTCTCCCGGAATGTCTAGGGATTGTTTTCTGATGGTAGGGGTGAAGCAACGAAATCAATATTAATTACAATGTGATGCAACAAAATCAAAATGATACAATCCTTTGAGATTTTACTTGAAATTCGAGTTATAAGGTGTTGTACTAGAGCAACTAGGGGTAGTTTTCTGACAATAGGGGTGGAGCAACAAAATCAGAGTCGACAAAAAACAACAAAATTAAAATAATGTAATCAAAATATTTCTTTAAAGTGGAATTTTTATCGTGGTGCTAGGTAGGATTAATTAGAGGTATTTTTTCATGGTAAAGGTAGTGCAACAAATTTGGGAATAGAACAACAAATTAGCAACAAAATAGCACTAAATGTATATGTAATTGTTTTTTATCTTATTTTTTATGTGACTGTGCTAACTTAAACTTAAGCTGGCACAGCCACTGTTTTGTCCGAAATGGCTGCAACAAAATCCGAAATCGAGCAACAAATTAGTAACAAAAGAGCACTAAATTTCTACGTATGTTTTATTCGATTGTGCTAAAGTGGCTGTGTCAGCTTAATAGACGTGTATGGAAGCGTTTTCACAGAACATTTTCTAATTAATTCCTGGAAATAATTTCTTGAAACATAACTTTATCAATAAATATGAGATTATACGACCGTGTAAAATATACAATCAAACAAAAGGGAAAAACGCTGTAATCGGTCAGGACTGGATCTTGCTTGTCCGAATAATATATTAATTTTTGAGTGACTTTTTACGTACAATTCTTATGTCCTGGCAGACCACGCGCCGTTACTTTCGGACATATATATTATATATCCCGTAATTTTCGCATATTTGTTTATTCCGAATTTCTTGTGTATATTTAATATAATTAAATTGATATCAATTAAATTGTGTGATTATCGTTCTGACTTTGGTTGAGACTGCGTTATGTCCGAAAGTAACGGCGCGTGGTCTGCCAGGGCATAAGAATTGTACGTAAAAAGTCACTCAAGAATTAATATATTATTCGGACAAGCAAGATCCAGTCCTGACCGATTACGGCGTTTTTTCCCTTTGTTTGATTGTATAACTTTATCATATATGGTTGAATTCGAAAAAAATAACCTTTTATTTGGTAATAAAAAATTTTTCAAATTTTGAAAAGAAATGTTAAATGGTGAGGGTATTAGAATAATTTCTCAAATCAAGTACCCGTAAATAAGGTGCATTTTCCGTAAATAAGGAAGATATTGCCTCGAAATCTCAAGATTGAATACTTGTGTACTGCTTTGAAGCCAAAAGAACACTGCTTAAAATGTGTTAAACTGTGATATAAAGAATAATTTTTGTTACATTTGGATTATTTTTTTTTCAATAAAGCAAACTCTTTCTTTCTCTTTTTCTCTCTTCCTCTCTCCCTCTTTCCCTCTCTCTTCTCCCTACTTCCCTCTCTCTCTCTCTCTCTCTCTCTCTCTCTCTCTCTCTCTCTCTCTCTCTCTCTCTCTCTCTCCTCTCCTCTCCCTCTCCCTCTCCCTCTCCCTCTCCCTCTCCCTCTCCCCTCCCTCTCCCTCTCCCTCTCCCCTCTCCCTCTCCCTCTCCCTCGCCCTCTCCCTCTCCCTCTTCCCTCTCCCTCCCTCTCCCTCTCCCTCTCCCTCCCTCTCCCTCTCCCTCTCCCTCTCCCTCTCCTCTCCCTCTCCCTCTCCTCTCCCCTCTCCCTCTCCTCCCTCATCCCTCTCCCTCTCCCTCTCCCTCGCCTCTCCCTCTCCCTCTCTCCTCTCTCTCTCTCCCTCCCTCTCTGTCTCTCTCTCCACAAGTACGCAGGCAAGAGACAAGTAGAGGAATCTGTGGTCCCGCACTTGTCCGAACTACCGAGCGTGTGACGCGTAAATCGTAGCGCTTGATTTGACAAATTATTCAAACTTTAACTTGCAATATCTCGCTTAAGGAGGTTGGTGCGTTTGATGAAATGTAAGACAAGTCTATAATATAGATATATACATAATACGAAAGTTAATTACAATAGACAATATGTAGAAAAAAAGTTTATTGACTTTTATCGTTCCGTTTTGAAGATATTTAATTCTAAATGTATAGAATTTGACATTACAAATATATCCAAGACCTTGTCCTGTAGATTTTTTCTCTTAATTTGAGACATTTGCATATAAGACAGAGGTTTAAAAAATCGTTATAACTACAAAATAAACATTTAAGTTTGTTTCGACAAAGTTTCATCTAAATTGACCGTACAGTTTGAAAGAAATTTATATTCTTTGATAAAAAAACGCAAGAATATTTAACAAATGAACGACGCGTGTATGGTGACGTTGGCAACGTTGCATGTATATCTGTGGTCCGATTCACGCTCATGTTAAAAGCATCGCTCATACAACATATTTAAATAGCGATAAAATTTGTGAGGTGTAACCTTTTATGCAGTTTTACTTTGGGTAAATTTTTACAATTAGGGCCCCAACGAGAAATCAATTAAAAAGAGGTCAATTTTATGTATTTTTGCCTCCCGAATCCAAAACTGTTGATAAAATTTGGGGGTCGCTTGTATTTTTTAAGATATCGTTAAGAAAATGTAAAAAAAAACACTAAACTTGGATATTTGGTTCTTTTATTTATCAAATACGGATTAATTTTATTACTCATTGTCGGTTATTTTTTTTATGTATATATATATACATACTAACTTCTGACCTTGATTATTTACATTCTGTAGTATTCGGTCTATTCGGCGTGTTTATGCTCATATTATATCAGTCATCTTTTGTCAATCGTTGTTGCAAGACTGGTACGTTGGTTAGTGACGCGCTTTAAAGGTATTTAAGTGTTTAAAACGCGTCAACTAACCTATGTACGTTAGTGACGCGCTTTAAACAGTTAAATACTTTTAAAACGCGTTACTAACCTACATAGGTTAGTTGACGCGCTTTAAACACTTAAATACAAAATATCTGTTTTAATGAAAATCACAACTTCAAAATAATACGTTCAATTTTAATTCTACGAAGTTCGACAAAATCGGTGAGAAGGCCACTATTCTTCAGATTTACTTAATGTTTCATTATGTATATATATAAACGAGCTTGTAAAGCGCGCCACGAACTCATGCATGGCACCTCGTTTCGCGTGGAAAGTGTATGCGTGAACTATTTCGACATATATATTAGTCATTTATGCCTTCCAATACTCAAAATAGCTAATATAAAGGTTAAAGCTCTCGTATAAACAAACGATTGAAGGGCAATTAAGAGCCACAGCGCCGATTACAAGGCGAAAAATCATATAATATATTCTAGCAATAAATACAAACGTTTCGGACCTGCGTTTGGACCTTCCTCAGTGACGCCGATAAAAATATAAATATAAATATAAATTGATGTATAATTACGCCATAAAGTCGTGAAATAAAACGCCGCAAACCCGGCCACGCTGTCAATTCCGCCGCGCCAGCATTGCACAATCCGGCAAAACGCCGCGAACCCGGCTACGCTATCAATTCCGCCGAGTCAACATTGCACAGTCCAGTAACGCCGCAAAACCGGCCACGCTGTCAATCTAAACAGTGTCTATTTACCGATTATCGGGAAAATTTCTCGCATGTAACAGTGCCTCTCGGTTATTTATACATTAATGACTGATTGTTATTCTCGATGCTCCGTGTGCCCCTGAACATTGTAAGACTAGCGCTCCCGCAATAACGACGGCTTGTTTGCGCCACGGCAGCGATGTCCGTGGAATTCTCCGTGGTGACTGCCAGGTAACATTGCTTTTCGATTGATTCGTGCTCAGAATCGTTAATGTTTTTTCTTAATTAAGGCAACAGTCACCCGGGGTAATTGCATCGTCCCTCTATGAGGACTTGCGATGACGCATTGTCAACTAGCGGAATATGCGATACCGACTCGGCGGAACTGACAGCGTGGCCGGTTTTGCGGCGTTACTGGACTGTGCAATGTTGACTCGGCGGAATTGATAGCGTAGCCGGGTTCGCGGCGTTTTGCCGGATTGTGCAATGCTGGCGCGGCGGAATTGACAGCGTGGCCGGGTTTGCGGCGTTTTATTTCACGACTTTATGGCGTAATTATACATCAATTTATATTTATATTTATATTTTTATCGGCGTCACTGAGGAAGGTCCAAACGCAGGACCGAAACGTTTGTATTTATTGCTAGAATATATTATATGATTTTTCGCCTTGTAATCGGCGCTGTGGCTCTTAATTGCCCTTCAATCGTTTTTTTCTCAAAATAGCTGCTATATTTTCCAAACTTTTTTTTGTTAATAACTTTTTAACGAAAATCACGACTTTTATAAAGCAAAGTATACACACGTGTGTGTGTGTGTGCCCTGCTTTAACAAAAATCACAATTTCTATAAAGCAGGGCATATACACACGTGCTATGATACGAAAATGAGGTCTCGCTTCGTGTTTACTTCGTGTGTAAAAAAAATAACCGACAATGAGTAATAATTAATCCGTATTTGATAAATAAAAGGACCAAATATCCGAGTTTAGTGGTTTTTTTTTCATTTTCTCAACGATATCTTAAAAAATACAAGCGGCTCCCAAATTTTATCAACAGTTTTGGATTTGGGGGGGCAAAAATACATAGAATTGACTTCTTTTTAATTGATTTCTCGTTGGGGCCTTAAATGTAAAAATTTACCTTACTTTCTATTGAATTGTTAATTAAATATTACATAATATTAACTAACCGCATTTAATTTTCAAAGCCTACTTTTTCTCACTTGACTGCTGCCAACCTTCGGTTGGCGAAGACGAAGGAGTATGCGTTTCACTGGGGCCGAACCTTTGTTACCTTAGTTCTCGATAACTACAACATACTGTGATATGTGCTTCCGTATATAAGTTTCTTATTGATCAAGCAAGGTTTATAGCTTATAATTATCATTAATCGTTGTGTTAAATAAAAAGCGAAAAAACGATATATTACATCTATACGTTCTCTTATTGGCTATCGACTGAGTTACAGAGGAAATTGATTAACCAATGACATGCATCCGCATGGGGAATTTTAGTGATTTCCAGTTACCTCTATTGAGCTCCGGCAGAACGTACAGTTTTTCTGTTCATCGCTGCATGCTCATTGGATATCGCGTATCGTGCACGATGTTGTCGCGCGCGCTGGTCTGCTCTATTGCTCACATGTCATATTTGGCCGGTAGTTAGAGGTTAAGTTTGTTTATACAGGTTTAATCTTTACAAAATTAAATAAAATGTAATAAATAGTATGATAAACAGTAATACACTGCCTAATACAAGTTTGTTTATCGAATTATTTTCTTGGAAATACCATGTGGTATCAAATATCTTATATGTGTGTATATATACAGGGTGTCAAGTAATAAGCAGATCACTGCTCGTGATGGGCAGCTAGAGCGGGTAAAACTGAATCGAAAAGTCTTTTACTGTTGTAAGTATTTCAATAATTAATCAAAAAATAATAAAGATACGCGAATCAAGATGCGTTCGTGCGATTCGACGAGAAGGAGCAGCTCAATGTTTACGTTGCTAGGCCGCGGCGAGACATTGGGAGAAACGTTATGTTTATAAAAAAATTATTAACTATACATGAGCGACATTGTCATATACTTATTATCATTATTGTTTATAAAGCACTCCTCTCATAATATTTCGCTATGCACATAGTAACGTAAACGTTGGACTGTTCCTCGTCAAATCGTGTGGATGCACATTGATTAATTCTCTTGTCTTTATTAATTAATTTCCGATTAATTATTGAAAAATTTACAGTACGATAAAGAACGTTTAATTTGATTCAGTTTAATTCGCCATGAAAAGTGGTCCGCTTATTACCTAACACCCTTGTAGATTATGCATGCCTAGTACCTATATTTTCAAATATTTATATATTATAAAATATGCTTCTGCATAGCATAGAAATATATATATTGCTTTTAAAAGTATGAAATAAATAAATAATTAAAATCTCGCAACTGCAGCAAAAACCTTAAGTAAACAAAAATTATAATAATAAAAAATTAAAAACAAAAACTTAAATTTAAAAAATTAAACAATAAAAAATTGTTTTTTAACAAAAAAGACTTCCGACTGTTGCCTAAACTAGGTTAAATTAAATGCAGAAAATAAAAAATTAATTAGTAAATAAAAACAAATTTATAAAAAATTTAATAATTATAAATTAATAAAAAAATTAAAAAAATTGTTTTTTAACAAAAAAAACTCCCGCCTGCTGCCTAAACTAGGTTAAATTAAGTGCAAAAAATAAAAATTAATAATTAAAATTTAAAACAATAAAATTTAACAATAAAATTTAAAAAAGTTAAAAACAAAAATTTATATTTAAAAAATTTAAAAACAAAACCTTATACAAAAATAAATTTAACCAAAAACATGTTTAAAAAGTTTAAAATAATAATAAAGAAAAATTTAATAAAAACTTCTAAAATTTAAAATAATATTAATTATAAAATATTAATACAATTGACATACTATTAGAAAATATTATCTAATAACAAATATGATTGAAGATACATACAAATACTTGATTACTTACTACAAATTATTCTTATTATTATTATATTAGGCATTACAGACGCGCGCTTTGTGCGCGCTATTTAGCTTTAATATTATACTATTACTATTAACTCTTTCATACACATAACTGTTAAAATATACAATGACAGCTGCTCACGAAGTAAGCGTAGCCAGAGAACCAATCGGCATCGTGGAAAAGCAACAACAATTAATAAATTTCGATAAATTCGAATATTGATTTAACATGCCTTTTCAGAAATGGAACTAGAACATTAATGAAAAAGAAGTGAATTAAAGACTTAAATTTTATAATAAAAAATACTCTTTTATTTACGCTATAATTATTAATTGCATATTTTAAAAGAGCAGTCGGGAGACGCCACGCCGAATTTTATACTTAATATTTCAGCATATATTGTGGCGTCTCCCGACTGCTCTTTCAAAATATGCAATTAATAATTATAGCGTAAATAAAAAAGTATTTTTCATTATAAAATTTAAGTCTTTAATTCACTTCTTCTTTTTCATTAATGTTCTAGTTCCATTTCTAAAAAGGCATGTTAAATCAATATCCGAATTTATCGAAATTTATTAATTGTTGTTGCTTTTCCACGATGCCGATTGGTTCTCTGACTACGCTTACTTCGTGAGCAGCTGTCATTGTATATTTTGACAGTTATGTGTATGAAAGAGTTAATAGTATAATAGCAATAGTATAATATTAAAGCTAAATAGCGCGCACAAAACGCGCGTCTATAATGCCTAATATAATAATAATAAGAATAATTTGTAGTAAGTAATTAAGTATTTGTATGTATCTTCAATCATATTTGTTATTAGATAATATTTCCTAATAGTATGTCAATTGTATTAATACTTTATAATTAATATTATTTTAAATTTTTAGAAGTTTTTATTAAATTTTTCTTTATTATTATTTTAAACTTTTTAAACATGTTTTTGGTTAAATTTATTTTTGTATAAGGTTTTGTTTTTAAATTTTTTAAATATAAATTTTTGTTTTAACTTTTTTAAATTTTATTGTTAAATTTTATTGTTTTAAATTTTAATTATTAATTTTTATTTTTTGCACTTAATTTAACCTAGTTTAGGCAGCAGGCGGGAGTTTTTTTTGTTAAAAAACAATTTTTTTAATTTTTTTATTAATTTATAATTATTAAATTTTTTATAAATTTGTTTTTATTTACTAATTAATTTTTATTTTCTGCATTTAATTTAACCTAGTTTAGGCAACAGTCGGAAGTCTTTTTTGTTAAAAAACAATTTTTTATTGTTTAATTTTCAAAGCCTACTTTTTCTTACTTGTTATTTGTTACTTATTACTTGTTAATTTCAATATTGAGAGTTTTTAGTTAATTACCTATTTATTTGTTTTTATTTTACCAGGTTGGTTAAAGTTACGGTTGAAGTTACGAGCAGACTAAAGATCATAGAAATCTTAAGTAATTATTAATAAACTACGCGTGTCAAATATAAATTCTTGAACTAATACCAACAAGCGGCAGAAGAAGTAAAAAACAATATGGCAAATCGAATGAAAGCTCTATACAATCAGGTATGTGTAAAATATGCCTTTATTTTTGCATAAATTTAAATTATCCTTTTTGCTACTAATAATTATTAGTAGAGTTTCATATGCAAGTATAGATTCTGTGTTTCTTATTATATAGCGCATATACTTACTCACTTACAATTAGTGCACTCAAAATTTTTTCTAATAATGCAGTCTTTTTTGAAGGCATGTCTCCTCTTTCTAATGGAAAAGTGATATAAATCTAAAATTTCTTTTCTCTTTTTAAAATAGAATATAACACATGATTGGAATGCGCAATCTATACTTGTAACAGTCTACTTTTCTCGCACGGTCAATTATTTGCAAATTAACTTTTTTCTGTTGAAATATTAACATAGTATCGATGTTACCATTTAACACATCTATATTATGTTAAATGAACACAAAAATTTGAGTGGGCCGTTTTGGACATGTGAATATAATATTTATATTATATTTAACACAAATTTTCCAACTTTGTACACGCGGGAATTTCCTAAGCTAATCAAGAGACATGTCTCGCACCAAGTGTACGCGTGGGCTACACACAAACGGCGAGACCTGATTCTGTATCTTTACGCGAATCGTCGAGTTGAGAGACTCTTAGATTATCGAAACTCAATAACGGCTGACTGATCAAGTTCTGAGTAAGCTTAATTGATAGCTTGGATTTGATTCACACGAGAAAAGTGTTTTATTTGTCGTCCACGTGTTCTATGAGCCGAAATATTGCGATGCAAAGTCTGAAATGTAAACATTTCTTATTGTCACCATCGCCCTAAAAAATGTTCCCTAACAGCATTAATATCCTGTATATCTATAAAATATACTAAGGATGTACTTAATATACTGAGAACATTTTTATAATATCTTATACTGTAAGATATCCTTTGAACATTCTCAGAATATACATTTGTTGTTAGGGTTTTTTCTTTCACTTTTTCAACACTACGCAGTGCTAGCAAGCAAGGTTTCTCGCTAGCGCTTGGATTGAGAAAAATTGTTGACAATATTACCAGCATCTTTATGACAATGTCTCGCCCTAGCTTCTCGGCAGCATGAGTGGTGGAAATACGCACGCGAAGCACGAGCCCGTTTCCGTGTGCGCCAAACGCAAAGACATAGGAATGTGGCCTGACACCTCACGAACACGGGTGTGTGTTAGTGCGTATCTTCACCACTCATGTTGTCGAGAAACCGCAACCTCATTCTGGCACCATTGTCTATATACATGGGTGAGAGGCAATATTTCCGATGAAACACGCGCGCGTTATTATCGATCGAGCAGGTAAATCGGGTCTATAAGTCAAATTGGGAAAAAGATTATTTTAGGCTGAACTTTTGTATGCGATTTAGATCCGATACTTTTGCAGGCACATAGGACGTACTAAAAGAAGTTGAATAACACTAGTGACAACTTGCGGAAACAACAATTTCCTTATACATTTTTTTTATTACAAGAATTCTTTATATTAATTTAGATGCTTAAAATTAGCATCAAAATGATTTTAATCGTTAGGGGGGGGGGGAGATAAGGGATTTTAATGCTCCAACAAAAACTGTGTTTTCAGTCCGACAAAAAATCGGCGCGCGGTTTAGTATGTTGGAAATTCGTGTACTTGGAAATACACGAAAGATTTAAAATTTATTAAATAAATTTTAAATCTCTCATTAATATCAGAGTATAGCTCTCATTTGCCTTATATCGTGTCTTTATTTGGATTTTTTTTATTGTTCTGCTAGATTTCGGATTTTTGGTCTGCGCAAGATTGGTTCTCTGGACAGCATTGTACGCTTCGGGTTTTCAACTTTTTACGCGAAGCGAAGTCCACCCCACCCCTGCTTATTGGGCGAATTGTGGTCTATTACTGTACGGTTCGAGTTTTCAACTTTCCATGCAAAACGAGGTCTACTCCACACTGTTCCCTGCTTACAAGGCGAAAAGAGGTCTATTATTGTATGATTTCACAGAAGTTTGTAATTTTCTACGCGAGGCCAGGACCATCCCACATTGTCTCTTGTTTTCATTGCGAAGCGGGGTCTATTGTATGATTTTACATAGGTTTTTAACTTTTCGTGAGAAGAGAGGTCAATCTTCCGCATATACTGTCAAAAAATCTAAAATGTAGTGAAATAATAAAAATTTGAATATTTAAGAAACTAGTTTTTTCTGCAAGTTGTCACTGGTGTTATTTAATTTCTTTCAGTGCATACTATGTATCTGCAAAAGTAGATCAAAATCGGATATGAGTGACATACAGAAGTCTTACTTTATTACATTCTTCTTATGAAAATCAACACCATTTATGTTGCAATGCACAATTATTTTATGTTTTTGTTTGGATTTTATTTTCCTAAAATCAAAGAAGTTACTACCGCTACCTTTGCTGACGATACCGCCTTCTTAGCTGCACATAGAGAACCAACACTAGTATTACTAAGAATTCAGAAAAGCCTCAACGCTATCCAAAAATGGCTAAAAACATGGAGAATAAAAGCGAACAAAACCAAATCCACTCACGTCACGTTCACAATATGTCATAAAACATGCCCTCCTGTCTTCCTGAACGGACAAAAACTTACTCAAGCTGAAGAAGTCAAATACCTGGGCATGCACTTAGATCGTAGATTAAACTGGAAAAAACATATATTTACAAAACGCAAGCAGCTGAGCTTCCAACTCAGAAACCTGTACTAGATTATAGGTCGCAAATCACAATTATCAATAGACAGCAAATTGCTAATTTACAAATGCATCCTCAAACCCATATGGACTTATGGCATCCAACTGTGGGACGCAGTCTCTGATTCCAACTTGGATATACTTCAACAGTTCCAATCCAAGATGCTAAGAATTATAGTTAACGCCCCGTGGTATGTCACAAACGAAACCCTGCAACGTGACCTGCACATCCCAACAGTCAAGGACGAGATAAAGAGATCCAGTCCGAGCTACTTGAAACGTGTAGAAGCACATCCAAATAATCTAGCAACAGTATTAATGAAAACACCACGTAGACTAAAAAGAAAGATACCTCAGAATTTAATTAAGTAGTCCTTGTTCATTATAGGAGTTGTCAATGGGCACTTTTCTTGCAAGTCTTTCACTCGCCCTTGTTTTATTACTGACACATGTATTGCTGAATATCTCCCAACAAGACAGATTATAATATACGACGGAGTTAAATAAAAATAAAAAAAATTATTCTACGTGAACGATCGGAGCAGTCTCGAAAACTTATCAGAGTAAAAGAATACCCTTTTTCGGTAGCGGTCAGAACGGTGCTAAAAATACTTGAAGGAAAGAGAAAATACCTTATCCCGATAGCAATCAAATCAGTGAAAATGAAAAACACCCTTTTTTCGAGTGGTCAGAGCCGTACTCGGCATTGGCCGAGTACCCCTTATGAAAAAGTACACTTAATTTTGATGGTTGTCACCCAAATTGAGAGTTAACACTAAAATTTGGGCGTAAGTTTAGTGTTTGTCATCAAAGTTAAGTGTTAACACTTAACCCTTGTTTGCCACACTGGGATCAAATCAACCCCACGACCATATATTCCCTTAATTTTAAGTACAGAAACCTATGGTGAGCGGGTCTATAGCGACATCTGTAAAAAAAAAAATTTTTTTGTAAAAACAGCCATTTTTTCATTTGTTGGGGGCTATTTTAATTTTTTTATTATACATAATTTTAATTTTTGGCTATATAACCTACATAACTTTTAAAAGTAAGCTTTTAAGAAGTTCTAAAAAAATTGGCAAGTTAAAATATTGAATAGCTTATTTGTTATAACAATTTTTGTCGCTGGGGTAGATTCCACCCCAATGTGGCAAGTACGTGACGTCTACAGAAGTGTGGCAAGTAAGGGTTAAAGTTAGGTGTAGATTGAGTGTTGACTCAAGTAATTAAGGTTTAGGTAAATTGTGGATTTAATCCTCAATGATGAGTGTATATTGGGAGTTTATTCTCAATGATAAGTGTAGGTTGGGGATTAAGCCTCAATGTTTAGTGTAGGTTGGAGATTGATCCTCATCGTTGGATGTTAGTTTGGTGTTAACAGAGTGTTAACCTTTAATGGTTCTATGTCGATTTAATCAATGTCGCCATGATCCCTTTATCGTTGGGTGTCGTTTAAATGTTACTGTGTTAATTTTCGTTAAGTGTCAATTGACGGCTTGGTTTATTGGAAAAGTGTTTCAGATAAAAGTTGAGGTAATTATACAGTTTAGGGGCCTCACCTCAAATATCGATGAAATTATGCTCAATCGACGCGTTTTTGCACGAAACAAAAAAATCTGGCAAAAAAGTGTCGCTCTGCCCCGCGACGCGAGATATTAAACGTTAAAGTTGACAGGAATCAGGTTATGATTCCTGTCATACCGACGAGATATTGCAACACTGAACATGCCCTGCGGCCACATGCGCATGCTCAGCGGCCGCACGCGCGTGCAAAAGTGCACCAATTTTAAATATGATGACTGGTCCAATCGTGTGGAATAACCAAGCGTCTTGATTCAAGCAGTTAGGTATCACGCTGGGAGTTTGTTTAGTTTTATTATGCGGGGGAAGGGACTCCGCCGCAGGCGGAGCCCCTCCCCCGCCTATTTTTGTACTGTTTATACACATGTGTATATACACATGTTCTCCCGCATAATAAAACTAAACAAAACTCCCAGCGTGATACCTAACTGCTTGAATGAAGACGCTTGATTATTTGTGTACTGTTTATACACGCGTTTATACATGTATAGTACATGTGTATAAACAGTACACAAACAATCAAGCGTCTTCATTCAAGCAGTTAGGTATCACGCTGGGAGTTTTGTTTAGTTTTATTATAACCACCGCAGGCGGAGCCCCTTCCCCCGCATAATAAAACTAAACAAACTCCCAGCGTGATACCTAACTGCTTGAATTAAGACGCTTGATTATTCTGCATAATTGACCAGGCATTCCGCAGAATTGACCAGTCAAAACTTTGACCAAGACACAGGCATCAAGGCACGCAACGCAATAATGTTAGGTATAATAGAGTTTAGGTATGTAACATATTGTCAGGATAAGTTAATAGATTTATTAATCCAGCATGGTGTTCTAACATCTACAATTAAATGTGGTAGTGACATTGATATTGAGAAAGAAACATTAATGTACCGATGTAGAAAACGGTACTACGTAAAAAATAAGCACAAGAAACGTATCTCTAAGCAGTGCTGGTACTTGGTTTGTCGGATACTTCTGGCTGGTCCTCAAAAGTGGATGTTGGAGGATATAATTCTGCGATGACATCAAAGAAAATTTCTATACGCTCCAAGCGACTATAGGCGCGTTTGAAGAGATATTCGCACAAATATCTAAGGACGTGATCCTCCCTGGTTCTGTACCTTGGGATATTTCCGCGAACCTCTATCCAAACTCGCTCTATATGCTGCGTATGTGCGCCTGTGGATTTAAAAAATGTATTAGAACAATATACAAATAAACAGTAATAATATAGTTAACTATGGCAAAAAGTTCTCACCAATTTCAGGATCGACGAAATTGTATGAGTGGTTCACCGTCAGATGTTGGAAGCCTTCATTGTTTAAACAATTATAGGACTTCCAACAATCTGACATGATGGTGCCTGGCAATATCCACTCTTTGATACACGCCAGAAGTGTCTCTTCAGTTCGATCCTGTACTGGCACGATGAAAATCTTCTTTGTGCCTCGCTCATATCCTCCGAAAATCCAGTGACCTGTTACGAGCCGACCACGATTGTATTTTCTTTTTCCAATTTCTGCTTCATCGATTTCTACTGTGCATCCTGGGCCACCAAGTTTCTCACTATGTTTTTCAGCCCAGAACACACAGACCTGTAAGAAGAAATAATATTATTAATATTTTGTTTCATACATTTTACATGTGTGTGTGTGTGTGTGTGAATTTATAAAAATATATTAAAATATAATTACCTCTCGGCAAAAATTGAACCAGTCAACGATCATGGTCCGCGACGAAACGTCAGTTTCATCTTGTGTGTCATCTTGACGTGGATGTCTCAACATTAAAAAACAGGCAACAATTTTGCATATTGTTGCCACGTCAAGATGACTTTTTTCGAACCAAGTACCAACTTTGCCATTTTTCTTAAAATTGCACTGCTTCGAGATACGTTTCTTGTGCTCATTTTTTACGTAGTGCCGTTTTCTACATCGGTACATTAATGTTTCTTTCTCAATATTAATGTCACTACCACATTCACTATATTTAATTGTAGTTGTCAGAACACCATGCTGGATTGAAAAATCTATTAACTTATCCTGACAATATGTCAGATGCCCGAATTCTATTAACCCTAACATTGCGTGGCGACGTGGCGTGCAATTTCGTGGCGTCTAACAATAACGACATTATCGCGCTTCATTTGTTTTATAAAATACATATTTAAAATTGGCGCAGTTGCATGCGCGTGCGGCCACTGAGCATGCGTGTGCGGCCACTGAGCATGCGTATGTGGCCGCAGGCCATGTTCAGTGTTGCTACATGTCGTCGGTATGACAGGAATCATAACCTGATTCCTGTCAACTTTAACGTTTAATATCTTGCGTCGCGGGGCAGAGCGACACTTTTTTCTGCCAGATTCTTTCGTTTTGTGCAAAAACGCGTCGACTGAGCATAATTTTATCGATATTTGAGGTGAGGCCCCTAAACTGTATAATTGCCAAAGTTGAAAGGTTTGAAGGGGGCCAATAAACGATTTTATTGGATTTTGGATCCAGGGTTTGTATTGAGTCCAATAGAGCCTAAGTCAAATTTTTAAAATAAAAACCCCTATTTTTTATTGTATCATCTTTTTATATATGTATGTATGTATGTAATTTATTGTTTATCCCCGCAGGGTTTACAAGGCGTTTTTCGCGAGGAACGATCCCAAACCTCTTACAGCCACGCCTCGCTCAACCGCATACACAAAATTTTATCTTCTTAGCCTACTTATTCTAACTTAACCTACTTAACCTAATGGTGTGGCTGTGAGTTTCTGCCTCCGCATCCGCCCACATCCACCCCCGCCACACACGCACACACCTCTCCGCAAAAGGGACTTCCGTTTCCTCTTGCCTCCCAATTTCCATTTGCGCCACTTTTACCCCCCCCCCCCTCTCTTCGGCATACCACTCATTCTGTCTTATTCTCTCCTCAATCATACCTCCCTCCTTCCTTTTTCCCAGCCCTTTCACGTACTCCTTCTTGTTCCTCTCCTTCTCTATCTCCTTCATCCACCCTTCCCCCTCACCCCTTCCCCAGCATCCATCTCCTTGCCTCCTGCCAACTCCCTTTCCCTTCATTCCAGTCCCTACAACGCTCCCACGTATGCTCCCACGTCTCCTCTTCTTTCTCGCACAGTTTGCATATTTTTTTCTCTTCTTCCTCTCAATATCTGCCCTCCCTCATTTCGTTCCCCAACCTAAACCTCGCTATCCTGCTCTATCTACTTCCCCCTACCCTTTCTTTAGGTACTCCGGTATCTCCTCCTCTTTACTTTCTTGTACAATTTGTTGTACCTCAACTCCCTTATTCTCCTCCATCTTTATGCCTTTTGCACCTCTCTTTCCCACCTTACCATCTCCTCCAGCTGTGTTTCTTCCTCCCCTCCCCGCTCACCCTCTCCCTCCACCCACAAGCCTCTCTTGCTCAGAAACTCCCTTCTACCTTCTTTCCAAGAGATTCTTCTTCTCTTCTTTCCTTCACCTCTTCCCAACACCTTCTCGCCAGCTCGCTTCCTCCTCCCTCCTTTAGTCTTTTTTTGAACCCCCGCGCCCTCCTGTTCGCCCTACCCCTCAATTTTTTTCTCTGCAACTCCTCCCTCCCCAAGTACCCCGGCGTTCTCCTATCCACTCCCAGCACCCATCTCAGATATCTTTCCTCTAGCCTCTCCATCCCCCCTCTCTCCTCCCAACCCCATATTTCCACCCCGTACCCCATTACCGTCCACACTAGTTTGTCAAATAGCTAAAGCTTTCTCCCCCAATCCTTCTCAAATCTTCTTTTCTCTATCCCCCACACTTGCCCCATTACCGCCGCCGCCTTCTTAACTCTTTCTTTAACGTGCGCCTCTTGCCCTCCATTCCTTTGCAGCGTATACCCAAGATATCGGAACTCCTTCACCTCCTCCACTTTTCTTCCTCTCCACCACCAATCCCTTTTCGCCATCCTTCCTTCTCCTCTTCTAAACCTCATAATCTTGGTTTTCTCCGCGTTAAGTTCCAACCTCTTCTTATCCAAGAATCTCTCCAGCCCCTCCATCATACTTCTCATTTCATTCTCCCTCTCTGCCAGCAACACTATGTCATCCGCAAACTCCAAGTCATACAGCCTTCCTTCTCCCAACCTGATCCCCCCACTTGACTCTCTTCATCTCCTTCTCCAAATCAGCCAACAGTATAATGAAGAGTAGCGGGCTCAGCGGACACCCCTGCCTTATGCCTCTTGCTGTCCAAAAACTCTCCCCCAGCTTTTTTCCCACTCTCACCCTACTTTTTGTCTCCCTCAACACTTCCTCTATCCTCTCAACCAGACCCCCCTAACCTTTCTCTCCCTCAGCGCTTCAATCAACACCTCTCTATCCACCAAGTCAAAAGCTGCCTTTAAATTTACAAACAATGCTACCACCTTTCCCCCCTTTCTTTCCAATTGTCTATTCACTAGGTAGTTAAGCACATAGATGTTGTCCACTGTCCCCATCCCCTTCCTGATCCCGTTTGATTCGGCGGTATGATCCCTTTGAGCTTCACTTCCTCCCTCAGCTTTTCTGCTAACACCGCCACGTACACCTTGTATAGGGTGGATAGCAGGGTGATCCCCCTATAGTCTTCTACCCTCTCCCCTTTTCCCTTTTTTACTATGGGCACAATCACCCCCTCTTTCCAGCTCTTCGGCCACCCTCCTCCCCTCCAAACTTTGTTGCAAAACCCTCTTACCCACTTCTCCAACTTTTCCCCTCCCCCGTACTTTCACACTTCGCTCGGGATACCATTCACCCCCGCCGCCTTATCCTCCTTCATTTTCTTTAAAACTTTTCTTACTTTCTCCTTGCTTATTTTCTCCTTTTCTCCCTCTCCCTCCCGCCTCATTTCTCCCCCTTCCTTGACCACCCTTCCTTCCATCCCCCCAAGTAACCTCATAAAATGCTTTTTCTACTCCGCCATCTCTATCCCTTCCGTCACTTTCCTCCTCTTTTTCCTCTCCCTGTTAACAATCTACTTACTTTCACCGCCTTTTTTCCCATCTGTCATTCTCCTTCCTTTTTTTCCTTTTACACATCTCTCTGAACTTTTGCTACCTCTTTTTATATTCCTCCCCCTTCCCCTCTCCCCTCTCCACCTCCTTAATTCTCTTCTTGCCTCCCTCTTTTTCTCCAGCACTCCTCATCCCACCAGTCCACTTTTCTATTTTCCTCCTTATTTAGCTCCTCCTCTGTCTCTTTCATTGCCCCCTTCAACCTCCCCTCCATCTCCTTCCATTCCTCTTCCAGCCCCCTCTCCCCTAACTTTACCCCTTCTAGCTTCTGCCTGAACCTATTTCTCTCTTCTTCACTCCATACAGCCCTCCAATTCTTTTCACCTCCTTTGTCCCCTTTCCCTCCCACCCACTCCCCTTTTAACCATACCTCTACCAGTTGATGGTCAGAGTCTACCCTGTCCTCCATTTTCATCCTTTCCACTT
Source organism: Temnothorax unifasciatus (assembly GCA_030770225.1). Classification (NCBI taxonomy): domain Eukaryota; kingdom Metazoa; phylum Arthropoda; class Insecta; order Hymenoptera; family Formicidae; genus Temnothorax; species Temnothorax unifasciatus. The sequence continues at coordinate 20,307 of JASTWK010000942.1, read as the reverse complement.
TATCTTTTACCTCTCCCTCCCCAATTACATAATCTATCACTGTGCATCCCCTTCCCCCGGTATATGTAAACTCTCCCTCTTCGTCCCCCCTTGTGTTCCCGTTGAAGATGCACCACCCTCTTTCCCCTAGGAACTCCAACATCAGCCTACCTTCCCTATTTACAGTCCGGTCTTTTGACCGTCTCTTTCCTTGCCCCACTCCCTTTTTCCCCCTCCTTCCCTTCCAACTCTCCTTCTTCCTCCCCTGTCCTCGCGTTGAAGTCCCCTCCTATCAACACTCTGACTCCTGCCTCCCTGTTCTCCACCCACAGTTCCAGACCCTTCGGCGTCTTCTCCATGCTTTCTCCTTCGTAGACTCCCACTATCCTCCATCTCTCTTCTCCCACCCTCACCCTACCCGTCATGATCCCTTCCCCCGCCTCCACTATTTCTTCCCCCTTCTCCACCAACTCCTCCTTTATACCCATGACCATTCCCCCCATCGCTCTTACCTTCTTATTCTTTCTCCTCGCTGCTTGCATTCCCCATTTATACCCTCCCGGTAATCTCTCCTTCACTTTTTTCCACCCTCTATCATCCAACCATGTTTCCAACAGCACCATCACATCCCAATCAAAACCCTGTCCAGAACTCTTTATCCTTGTTCTCTAGCCCGGCCACGTTCCAAAACGCCACGCTCCACTCCCTCCTTTTCTCTCTCTCCTCCTTCCTCCTTCTCACCTCCCCTCCCTCCATTTTCTTATCCTGGTTGTACTTATTCTCCGCATTGATAGCGGATTTGAACTTCTCCAGATTGCACTGCTTGCACTCGAACCTGGTATTTCCACAGTCGCACCTGAAGTGCCGCTTTGTATACAGCTCCACAAGCTCATGTCCCTTATGACAGTGCAAGCTGCACGCCAAGCACACAGCAGCCCGGACCTTGTTGGAGCAGCACGTCCTGCAGCGCCTGTCTTATATATCCCTTGCCATAAGTACAATTCTGGTTGTCTAATGCGCCCACGGCGCACGCTTCCTCCTCGGGCTGGTTTTCCACCTGAAGAACATCAAACATCGTGGCGGAACTATTCTGTTTCCCCCATTTTCTCCCCCCTCCTCCTCTCTTTTTTGCTTTCATCTCCCATCCCTCAAAACCGTTTCTTCCTCGTCCCATTTCCAGCATTGCTCATCTATCCATAACCTTCCATATCCTATTCTCACCCTTCTTCCTCTTCTCTCCTCCCTTCTCGCGATTTCCTCTAACCTCCACCTCATTTTTCTTTCCTTCCACATCAAGTCTTCCAAAATTCTCTCCTTCTTTCCCTTCAGCTCTCTCTTTCTCTTCATAATTTCTTCTCTCTGCTCTTCACTCTTCATCCTTACCAACATTATCTCTTTGCCCTTCTCTCTATCCCCCCCACTCTCTTAACCTCCTCTATATTTCTTTACACCTCTATGACGTTTAACACCTCCTTCACCGCCTCCCTTCTGTTTCTTTCTTTAACCTTTAGCGCTCTAATTATCACATTTTTTCTCCTTTCCTCCCGCTCCTTCCTTTCCATCCTCCTCTCCAACTCTCTTACCTTGTCCCCCACCTCTCCTCTTTCTCCCTCCCCCAATACTCTATCCCCCTTTCCTCCCCACTCTTTATTTTTTCCAGCTTCTCTACCTTTCTTTCTAACCCTTTTATGCAACTCACCAACTTCTCCTTCTCTTCGTTCCATTTCTCCTCTCGTTTCCTACACTCTTTTCTCAACTCCTCCACCTCCCCCCCTCATCAACCTCCCCTGCTCTCTGATCCCCTCCTTCATCTTTTCCATCATCTGCCACAGATTCCCCCTCCACCCTTTCATCTCCCTCAAATCGTTCATCATCTTCTTCACTTCTTCCCTCCACCTTCTCATCTCCTCCCTCCACTCACTTTTCTCCTTTTCCCCCCAGCCCAAGGTCTTGGGAGGCTTCTTACCATCCCTATCTTCCTTCTCCCCCCTCTCTCTTGCATTTCCACATTCTCTCTTTTTCTCTTTGCGTCCTCTTTCCCGACACTCTCTACGCTGCTGACGCTGCTAGCGCTTCCGCTTTTTGCTCTCTGCGTCTGCGTCTCCCCACCTTTTTTATCATACCCTATACTTCCGATCATTCTATCTAAGCCGATTCCCTTCTTATGCTCTATCTCCCTGGCCCGCCTCTTTCACCGCCCCGCGCGCCGTCTATATTTCACGCGATCCCTGCTCGCTTCCCGCTCGACGCTTCCCCTCTTAGCGCTTCGCGTGTTTCCTGCCCGACCCGCTCTCACGCACGCTTTCCGACCCTTTTCCACCTCTATCCCTTTCACTCACACATTCCCTCCACTTCCACACACATTTTGATTTCTCCACTCTCTCCTTCTCACTCTCACACCACCACCAACACTCTCGCACGTTCTCACTCACTGCCGAAAATAACTCCCCTAACCGCTACACCCAACCGTGACACACTCTATCGCACCGGAAACGGAAGTCCCCATCTTTCTATATAATACTTCAATATATATTTAGCTTGTGATATCTTGATGATTGCTTGCCAGAAAAAGAAGTGGTACAGAGGACTTTTAACTTAATTTTATTTAAAAAATGTACTGTTACAATAGTATACTCCAATTCTTTTAAATATTTGTGTATGCAGCTTCTTGGAATTTACAAATATTTAAAAAAATTGGAGTGCTATTGCAACAACATATTGTTAAGACAAAATCAAGTCAAAAAGTCCTCTATACCACTTCCTCTAGCAAACAATTATCAAGATATCATAAGCTAAATATTGAAAAAGTTACCAAGTTTTCCTTGAATATCTCAAAAAGTAATATTCAAACAAAAAAATTTTTCAAACAAAAGTTGTTTAAATTAATTAATAGAGAAAGATGATACAATAAAAAATAGAGGGTTTTATTTAAAAAATTTGACTTAGGCCCTACCCAGCGAGAAATGACCCATTGAATCGACGTCTAATTGACGTTGAAATCATTGATATTACATCAGATCGAAATAATACTCAAAATTTAAAGCTTATTTTGATGTTTGTGCTATATGACATTTTTTTAAAGAAGAGATTATTTGTGACATACATTTATCGCGCCAGACAGTAAACAGACAAATTATTTATTTTCTGTTAAGACATCGATATTTTATCATTTCGATATCGATTCGAAGCTATTTTGATTTGCCTGTCAAATATATAATAACATTGCCATTATATAGAATGCAATATGAATAAGAAATTATATTGTATTGGCGGATATGGAAAAATACACTCAATTTTTGGTGTTAACCGTTTAAAAAACACCATAGAAAAACCCTTAAAGTTGGGTGTGATTTCGGACCGCCAATTGAAGGTTAACCATCATTTGAAGGTTAATTTTCAATTAGCGGTCCGAAATAACACCCAACTTTAAGGGTTTTTCTTTGAATGATGGTTAATCTTCAAGTGACAGTTAATCTTCAATTAATGGTTAATCCTTAAAAATGACGATATAAACCCTAAATATGAACCCTCAAATGAAAGTAACAAATATGGCGTCCCAATGAGAATCTCTTAAGGGCTCCGCTCGCTGAACCGGACTCCTCGCCTCGATCCTCCCTCTCGGACGCTAGCTGCCGCAGCTCTCCCTTTCCTAGCGGTGAGCTCTCTCTGGTGATCTGACTCGCTCGGTTGGTCTCCAGAACACGCGCCGCAACGATCAATCCGTCAAGAAAGAGGTAACGGACTCGACACGTTCGAAGAAACGCAAGCAAGTGCGGCCATGACACCTAACGAGTAAGGAAAGAGGCGAGGGCTCTTTGAGAGTGGCGACTCGCGTGTCGCGCCATCTAATGTGAAACGATCAGGCGTTGTAAAACGCGAAAAGAATTCTAGCGCAATATCTGAACAAATTATTTAATTTTTAATAAGTCCAATTATTAATATTTATTTTCATAATTGAACTTATTTTTTATTTTGATAAATGTAAATCCAAATATTTTATTTTATGGTATTGATATTTAATATTAATAATTTAATTAGTTGCTTAATTTAACTTCTTGTTTAATAAATGAGCGGATGTAGTACTGAAAATGTACATATTATATAATATTTTAATTTTTAAAATTGTCAAATTACAAACAAGAATTTTGTTGTGACTTTTACAGTTATAAAGAGTAATTATTTAATGGAAATAAAAGCCTAAAAAAATTAATATTGTAACGCAATTATTATAATGCTCAAATCATAAAATATTTACATTATCCACGTCTGCCAATACAATATAATTTTTTATTCATATTGCATTCTATATAATGGCAACGTTATTATATATTTGACAGGCAAATCAAAATAGCTTCGAATCGATATCGAAATGATGAAATATCGATGTCTTAACAAAAAATACATAATTTGTCTGTTTACAGTCTGGCGATAAATGTTATTTCACAAATAATTTCTTCTTTTAAAAAATGTCATATAGCACAAACATCGAAATAAGCTTCAAATTTCGAGCATTATTTCGATATGATGTAATATCGATGATTAGACGTCGATTCGATAGGTAAGGCCTAAGTCAAATTTATTAAATAAAAACCTCTATTTTTGATTGTACCATTTTTCTCTATTAATTAATTTGAACAACTTTTGTTTGAAAAATTTTTTTATTTGAATATTACTTTTTGAGATATTCAAGGAAAACTTGATAACTTTTTCAATATTTAACTTAAGATATCTTGATAATTGTTTGCCAGAGGAAAAAGTATAGAGGACTTGATTTTGTCTTAAGAATATGCTCTTGCACTCCAATTTTTTTAAATATTTGTAAACACTGCCCCGACAGCGGGGCAGGTTGGCCGATTTCGTGAAATTAAAGAAGGGCAGTAATTATATTATTTTAATTAGGAAAATAAACATTCCGCACGCGACGCGCGCGGAATGGACCACTTTCCACGCACTTGTAACATAAAATGGGATGTGTAACACGTGCGTGAAGTTGAAAATTCCCGGATGCGGTGATCGCACTTCGGCTCGCCTTCGGCTCGTGCGTCCACTCCGCACCCGTGAATTTCCATCTTCCCGCACTTGTTACACAAATAACTATTCCCGTATCATATTTGCTCGTGGCGTTTGGGGCAGGTTGGGTACGGGCCAATCTGCCCCGTACCCAACTCGGCTAACCTGCCCCAAACGCCACGAGCAAACATTTTGACATTTCACGAATACCAAAAGTGAGGTTAGTTTTAAAAACGATGATGATTTAGAAAGCCTATGGAATGCTCTTGAAAATATGTATACTCTCCATTAATTGTAACAACAAGTACATTCAATAATCATACAAGTTTTTTACTGTATTTATTTACTCACCACTCTCGAAAAGAAACAAATTGCGATTTTGCCAAAATGACGCAGCATAAATGAACAAAAATACAGTCACGTATTTATCTCTCACTAATACACTTAATTTCGTAGAAAGAGCGCCACTTGTCACTTCTATCATTTTCAAACAGCCAGTCGGCCAACCTACCCGACGGCCAACCAGCCCCACTCTCCCCTACTATTGTAACAGCACATTTTTGAAATAAAATTAAGTTAAAAGTCCTCTGTGTTCGAGATTCCGTTATCTCGTTGCGCCACATTATCAGATGGCAGCATCGATCGGGTATCGACTGGCCGGATCCACGCGGCCGCTATCGCAAGCACGGGCGCGAGCGTCGTCGTCTTCTTCCGCACGACGATCAGAGTAGAAATATGGCCGCGCAGTGACAAGACGCATAACGTGTGCTACGTGCGTACAAGTTGTGACTCCGCATTGAAGTGCATACCGCAGTGACCAACGCTGCCTAGAGACATCTCCAAGATGTAAAAGAGACCGCTCAGCTCAGATCTGGTACATCAACACGACGACTCAGGCTCATACGTGCGCGAGTGCCGACCGCCACGTGTCTCACCGGCTCACGGGCGACTCAACAGTAGAAGAGCAATTCATACAATTGTCTCGGACAATCAAAAGACTTCTCCTTATACAAGCTCATCGAATTCTAAGGTCAGACTGTACATTTATCTCGAATTAAAGACTGCTCAGACTGTGTTCTGAGCTGTACAAAATAAAAGGAAATAATTCATTAACACCTTCCACGCGCGTCCTTCTCATCCCGCTTCCATCGCCGGGATAAAACAGTGATTTCGCGAACATTCTGTATCACTTTTTTCTCTGGCAAACAATCATCAAGATATCACAAGCTAAATATATATGAAAAAGTTACCAAGTTTTTCTTGAATATCTCAAAAAGTATTATATATTATATAAAAGTATTATATAGAAAGATGGTACAATAAAAAATAGGGGTTTTCATTTAAAAAATTTTACTTAGGCCCTATTGGGCTCAATACAGGCCCTGGATCAAAAATCCAATAAGATCGTCTATTGGCCCCCTTCAAACCTTTCAACTTTTATCTGAAACACTTTTCCAATAAACTAAGCCGTCAATTGACACTTAACGAAAATTATCACAGTAACATTTAAACGACACCCAACAATAAAGGGATCATGGCGACATTGATTAAATCGACATAGAACATTAAAGGTTAACACTCTGTTAACACCAAACCAACATCCAACGATGAGGATCAATCTCCAACCTACACTAAACATTGAGGCTTAATCCCCAACCTATACTTATCATTGAGAATAAACTCCTAATATACACTTATCATTGAGGATTAAACCCACAATTTACCTAAACCTTAATGGTCAACACTCAATCTACACCTAACTTTAAGTGTTAACACTTAACTTTGATGACAAACACTAAACTTACGCCCAAATTTGAGTGTTAACTCTCAATTTGAGTGTCAACCATCAAAGTTGAGTGTACTTTTTCATAAGGAAAGTCTCGATTGCGCAAATTACCAATCAGACACAACAATATTTTTCGATCAGATACGGTACCAATCAGACATATACCTTATCGGACACATTGTCTATTAAACACAGTCCCGATCGGACACAATCCCGAATAGAAATTATCGTACAATAATAGACCTCGTTTCGTACTATAAGCACCGGGCGGTATGGGACTTCTGCCCGTAGCCGTGAAAGAGGGACTTTGTCGGGATGTAGACGCCCAAAGGATTAGGATCCACGCTCTAATAAACGACACTTTGTACTTTACGGTAAAAGAGTATATATTTGCTCTCACATTATTACAAGAGGTTAACTTAATTCAATACGCGTTAATTAGGATGCGCGGTTACTCTCAGAAGTAATCTGCCTGATCTTGTCGCTATTGACATACATATATATTCATTTCATTCAGATGCAAGGAGTGCAGTGATCCTGATCGGAGCACATACGCTGCTCCGTATCTGTTCCACGCGACTCTGCCGCTGTCTCAGCATTTTGGGAACAGAACTGTGACTCGCTTTCTTCTCGTCACGTTCCTCTTTAGTAATTTAATTTAATAATAATTTAATTGTCTCATCTTGTATTAATATCTTTATTTTTTACTTTGATCACGTATTGATTTTATTAAACATGTTTTTGTTCCCAAAAGCTGGTTGGGCTACGGCATTCCTCCTTCTTTGAAAAAAGAAAACGAATGATTTACATAAGCTTTTGTCTTACATAATTTACATCGAATTTACATCGAGTCTCTTAACTTTAATCGTTATTTAATACAATATTGCGGTATCGCTTTCTTTTTTGCGCATTATATTATTAGGCCAGTCAATTTAAACATAAATAAAAACATTTGTTGGGAGGGGGGGGGGTAGTAAGGAAATTTTGATAACTAAAGATGGGGCCCCTAGTCAAGAGTCCGAGGAAATCTATTAAAAAGAGGATCGGGACAAGCCGCCATTTTGTATTTTAGGATGCTAAAAACGTTTTTTGCGGAATACCTTGTTTTCGTTTAATTTCTCGTCAAAAATGGTTATTATCAATCTTGTAGAGAAAAAAATTCTCTGCAACTTTTATTGGAAACTTTTTTTCGTGCAGTGAATAGCTTCTGAGTTACAGCTGCGTAAAGAGGGCAATTGTAGGAAAATTGTTGGAATATGCATTTCTATGGGAAAATGTCATTATTTTGAGTTCTTATAAATTGAACATATAACAATTACGATAATTTTTAATTGTTTACTTTATTAATAAATAATAAATAACATTTTTTTAAATTAACTCATTACTTTGCAGTAAAGTTAATGATGTGTTTTTTTAAGTGTTAAAGGATGTCACTGCAATTTTATTCGTTTCGATGGTCAGGTTATTTATCATTAAATTCTTCGTCGTTATTATTCTTATCTACTTCAATGTCTTTTTCTGTTTCATGCAGTACTAATTCGCAAAATATTAAAGCATCATTGTCTGTTTGGATTTTTTCATCATTTACTTCATCTTCTTCTTCGATACCATCTCGTAAATTTGGAACATTGCAAGTTTATCCACTGCATTGGTTTAGCTGATCCTCTGCAAGTGCAAGACAAAATGCAGAGCAGCTTGTGACTGCAGAAAAGCAAGATTGAAGTGCTCGATCATCTGCCAGCATTGCAGTGGACAAACTTGCGATAATGTTCAAAATCTACGAGATAATATCGAAAAAGATAAAGTAAATAACGAAAAAATCCATACAGGCAATAATGCTTCAATATTTTGCAAATTAGTACTGCGAAGTAGACGAGGGTAATAACGACAAAAAATTTAATGATGGACAACCCGAACTATCAAAACAAATATGATTGCAGTAATATCCTTCGACTACAACATAATAATACTTAAAAAAAACGCGCTATTAATTCTACTGCAAAGTGGTGAGTTAATTTTAAAAATGTTATTTATTATTTATTAATAAAGTAAATAATCGAAAACTATCGTAATTGTTATATTTAATTTATAAAAGCTCAAAATAATGACATTTTCCTGTAGACATGTATATTTCCAACAATCTTCCTAAAATTGCACTCTTTACGCGGCTGTAACTCAGAAGTTATTCACCACACAAAAAAAAGTTATAGACAAAAGTTGTAGAAAATTTTCTTCTCTACAAGATTGAAAATAACCATTTTTAACGCAAAATTAAGCAGAAACGAAATATTCCGCAAAAACTCTTTTTAGCCCCCCCCCCTAAAAAACAAAATGGCGGTTTGTCCCAACTCCCTTTTTAATAGATCTCCTTGGATTCTTGACTAGAAGCACCATCTTTATAAATTATCAAAAATTCATTACTATCCCAACAAATGTTTTTATTCGAAAAAATTTTGTATATATTATTGACTGGCCTATATTGTCGGGTGTTTTTTGGCCGCTTGCCATATGATATGTGTTTCTGAATGATTCGTGGTTTGTTCATTTAGATTCATTGGTATTCTTGGTTCATGGTGAGGGGCGCGCGGCGCGTGACGAGCGGTAAGGGGCGCGCGGCGCGCGACGAGCGGTGAGGGGCGCGCGATGCGTGGCAAGCGGCGAGCGACAAATGAAATACACTGCGGCGAAAAAGTATTAGAACACAGGCATTGCCGTAGCGTCTTACGCCTTACATAATACTAATTATTTTAACTTGAATTATGTGTAATAGAAATATTTATTTAATTTTAGTAAATTTAATTATTTTGTATGTCAAAGTTTACGATTATTTAAAGCTTTACTTTAACTTTTGTTTATGTTAAAATAACTTTAAGACGTGTTAATTTTGTAAAAAATAATTGTATTAAAAGAACTCAGAATAATATTTAATTTCTACATGACATACATAAAATGTTAAGTTATCACGTTGACATAAATGTAACACATGAAAATGTTAAGAAAATAATAACAGCTGTTGTATGTGTATTTTACATTGAAGTAATAATTAAATTTTGGTAACACAAGGAAATTTTAATGTATGTACGTAATACGTACACACGATTTTTTGCTGCGTACGTACCGCGTAACGCAAGATTCTCGTACGTAATTTCTGTACGTAAGGCGTAAGATACTACGGCAATGTACGTGCGTTGACTCTTAGCCTCTCGCCTTTTCGATGGCAGGAAAACGATACGCTATCATTTCCACACCACCTTGCGGTAGATAGCTTGGTGCGTTTTTTTTATAGTGGTTTCCCCGATAGGCCTAATCCACTCTCATTATTTAATGCAAAAATTGTTCGAAGTGCCGTCCTCTCTCTCGTATGCAGAGTTCGGCCCTTTGCACAATATTGCGCGTCGCACGGTGCGCCAGGTCCGGCGTAAGAGTATGGAAGGCTGCAACAATAGCGTACCTCGTTTTCTCCACCATTACGCCGGTGCTCGATTAGACTTTTTATATGACCCCATACAAAAAGTCTAATACATTTAAATCTGGCGACCGTGCCGGCCAGGCGATTGGGCCACCACGAGCCATCCACCTATCCGGAAAACGCGCGTTTAATATTTCGCGCACTTGACGACTAAAATGAGCAGGAGCTCCGTCGTGCTGAAAAATTAGCTGCGCTCGTACGCGAAGAGGCACATCCGCGAGAAGAAACTGGCAATTCGTTCTCGATAAAATTGGCATAAATATTGCCAGTTAAACGCGGTGGGAGGAAATATGGACCGATCTGGAAATAATGAATAAAAATGTTTCTTCACTTAAACAGCAAGAGAAAATTGCTTTCTTTCTACTTTTACTTACCACTTGATTTCCGATTACTCCCGCCCATACGTTTATAGATCAGCGATACTGAAATTCGCCTTCACGGACGACGTGCGGGTTTTCATCCGACCAATATACGTAATTCCGGGAATTAAATACGCCGTTTGGTGTAAACGTCGCTTCGTCGGTCCACAGAATGTAATCCGGGAAAGATAAATTCCGTCGGCATTGCGCGAGGAACCCTACGTATGTTTTTTTCGACAGTTTTAATTATTGTACACTCAAGTTACCGCGAATATAAAAAGTTGATAATGACAATACCTTCACAAAAACATATCCGTGGTTCTAGATCTCGCGCTAAAAGCTGTTGCACTACCCGCTGGTAGTGATACGGATACAACTGATTCTCTCGTAAAGTGCGATGCACCTCGTACCGAGAGAGATGAAACTCGTATGCTGCACGACGCACGCTGTTGTTGGGATTTTCATAAAATGCGTCGAGTATTCTCTCTTTGTCTTGCACTCGACGACGCACTGGTATATCTCTCCTATTATGCACAAGACACCCTGTCTCACGCAATTTTTGTCTAACGCATTTTTTATTGCTACGCATAAATTCGAGTCGCGGGCACACGCATTTTTCTACGCTAGTCGGCAAACAACTATTACATTTTTATATTCTTAAAAAGTAAATTTTATTGTCGCTATCAAATACCGCGTGAACACGAGTATTTTACGCAATTACATACGTACACATTCGTTATGCATATTATAAATATCGATAAAGACGAGAAAAAATTAGCGGATTTGTTATCATATGAATCGCAGCCCCGGCGCACTGTACTGATCCCTGATCCCGAGATTCCCGCGTATGTTTTTCTTTTGTCTACAGTCGCCGAAAGTCACTTGTTTCTGGCTAGATTCGCCTACACGACAACTTCTTGTGCAGTTGCGTAAACCTTCGCATAGTGATAGACAGCGACAATGCGATTTACTTCTGAGGAATATACCCGATATGATAGTGGCCTACGGGCTAGCCAGGTGAAAGTACGCGTGCCGCGGCTCGGCTATATGCGGAACAATTTTCCGGACGTGTGCAACCAACACATCGTACTATTTTTCGTGCAAAAATTGCGTGAGACAGAGTGTCTTGTGCATAATAGGAGAGATATACCAGTGCGTCGTCGAGTGCAAGACAAGAGAGAATACTCGACGCATTTATGAAACCCAACAACAGCGCGCGTCGTGCAGCATACGAGTTTCATCTCTCTCGGTACGAGGTGCATCGCACTTTACGAGAGAATCAGTGTATCCGTATCACTACCAGCGGGTAGTGCAACAGCTTTTAGCGCGAGATCTAGAACCACGGATATGTTTTTGTGAAGGTATTGTCATTATCAACTTTTATATTCGCGGTAACTGAGTGTACAATAATTAAAACTGTCGAAAAAAACATACGTAGGGTTCCTCGCGCAATGCCGACGGAATTTATCTTTCCCGAATTACATTCTGTGGACCGACGAGCGACGTTTACACCAAACAGCGTATTATTCCCGGAATTACGTTATTGGTCGGATGAAAACCCGTACGGTCGTCCGTGAAGGCGGATTTCAGTATCGCTGGTTCATAAACGTATGGGCGGGAGTAATTCGGAAATCAAGTGGTAAGTAAAAGTAGAAAGAAAGCAATTTTCTCTGCTGTTTAAGTGAAGAAACTTTTATTCATTATTTCCAGATCGGTCCATATTTCCTCCCACCGCGTTTAACTGGCAATATTTATGCCAATTTTATCGAGAACAAATTGCCAGTTTTTCTCGCGGATGTGCCTCTTCGCGTACGAGCGCAGCTAATTTTTCAGCACGACAGAGCTCCTGCTCATTTTAGTCATCAAGTGCGCGAAATATTAAAACGCGCGTTTTCCGGATAGGTAGATGGGTCGTGGTAGCCCAATCGCCTGGCCGGCACGGTCGCCAGATTTAAATGTATTAGAATTTTTTGTATGGGGTCATATAAAAAGTCTAATCGAGCACCGGCGTATGGTGGAAAAAAACGAGGTACGTAAAGCTATTGTTGGCAGCCTTCCATACTATTACGCCGGACATGGCGCACCGTGGCGACCGCAATATTGTGCGAAGGCCGAACTCTGCATACGAGAGAAAGGACGGCACTTCGAACAATTTTTGCATTAAATAATGAGAGTGGATTAGGCCTATCGGGGAAACCACTATAAAAAAAACGCACTAAGCTATCTACCGCAAAGGTGGTGTGGAAATGATAGCGTATCGTTTCCGGCCATCGAAAAGGCGAGGGGCTAAGAGTCAACGCACGTACATTGCCGTAGTATCTTACGCTTTACGTACAGAAATTACGTACGAAAATCTTGCGTTACGCGGTACGGTACGCAGCAAAAAATCGTGTGTACGTATTACGTACATACGTTTAAAATTTTCTTGTGTTACCAAAATTTAATTATTACTTCAATGCAAAATACACATACAACAGCTATGTTATTATTTTCTTAACATTTTCATGTGTTACATTTATGTCAACGTGATAACTTAACATTTTATGTATGTCATGTAAAATTAAATATTATTTTGAGTTTTTTTAATACAATTATTTTTTACAAAATTGACACGTTTTAAAGTTATTTTAACATAAACAAAAGTTAGGTAAGCTTTAAATAATCGTAAACTTTGACATACAAAATAATTCAATTTACTAAAATTAAATAAATATTTCTATTACACATAATTCAAGTTAAAGTAATTAATATTATGTAAGGCGTAAGACGCTACGGGCAATGCCTGTGTTCTAATACTTTTCGTCGCAGTGTATTTCATCTGTCGCTCGCCGCTCGCCACGCGTCGCGCGCCCCTCACCGCTCGTCGCGCGCCGCGCGCCCCTTACCGCTCGTCACGCGCCGTGCGCCCCTCACCGCTCACCGCGCGCCGAGCACCGTGCCAGCCGAGACCGCCCTTATCGCTCCTTGTGCGCTCATTCGCCTCAGACGTTTTAGTTAATAACTCTGTTAACTATTGCGATTTTTGCAAAATGATACAGGACTTTTCTCCTCAGTTTGACCCAATCTACCCCATGACATTTGGCTGGGTACTTTTATTTCTGACAACCGTGTATATTATATGACGACGACGCGAGTCAAGTCGGTCTCGCCGGTCGAGGAGGAGCACGCCGTGCAAATTTAGCAAAACATATCGAAATCAGTAAAACGGTATTGGTAATGAATGGTAGCTCGACCAGATATGTCCTCTAAAACTCGGTATGGGCGCCAGGCGCGAATGGCCACAATACACTAAATCCAAGCCAACTCTAGAAATGTCTCAGGCGTGAATTCTTAGTAATTTAGATCGCTGTTAGATCTCGGAGAGGAGGAGAGGGAGCGCAGCGCAATTAGCACGCACAAATATATAAACAATAAAGATAATGTATTTCAAAAGAATAGTTATTTCCGAAGAAAACAGGGGGATAACAAGTCATCTCCCGAATATAATATCGCGAATAATAATACCGCAAATAACGTCGACTACTGCAATTAATATAATACCGTGTTGTGCCGTAACCGGGTAGTTCCGGCACAGGATGAGAGATTCCAGGTCGAAGAAACAAACTCGTCGCGATGTATCAATTAGTTAAAATATATTTATAGTTGCCCCAAATTTACAAGTGTTCCTTTTATTATAATTCGATAATCGCGTTATCTCAAAAGCGATTAAAGTTCTTAACGAGTTATTGTAATCGGTAATGTTGACGCACGTACTTGGTTCGGTTCTGATTTATGACTGGCCCGCCGATCGTTCCATTCGCGGTATTTATCCTGTCGTCGTCGCGTGCCGCGCTAACCTTCCGCGGTCAGCGTATTGCGCTGACCTTCGCGTCAACGTTTTCGGTAGTCCCGGAGTTGAACGCTTCGGTTTCCCGTGTCGGATTGCATCGGATGATCGGTCGTCCGATGTAATCGTCAGATTTTTTTGGCGGCTGTTAGATTCAACTCTTGTCGCTAGGGTCGGATTACCAAGTAATCCGGTCCTCGGTGTTGCCAAGTACAATATACGTTGTGCGCTTACAACAACCGCGAATAATAATACCACAAATAACATCGACTGCTACAATAATTACTAAAGCGATGGGTATCTCGCCATCACGCGATGATACCTCGCTCCCAATCTCAATAACTCCGCGAACGGCATCCCGCAATTACGCGACGGTACTTCGCGAAGTTCACCAAAATAATAACCCAAAGATGCCTCGCATTACGCGATCGACACCTCGCCAATAGAGACGCGATTACGCGAACCGTCTCTCACAATTTCGCGACAATCCTATGTCCAAATAATAAACCGAAAAGTGCCTCGCATTACGCGATCGACACCTTGCCAAATACACAAATCCGAATTCCACAAGGATAACTTTATAATGATTCTACAATTATGCGATTCCGTCTTACGGGACAGCATATACAACGTTGCTCTAATTACGCAGTAACTGTTGGCCGCGTGGTTCTCCGAGAAGGGCGATCACGTTTTACTTTCGGGCGGGCCCTCCGTCAGTGTTTCCTTCGGTAATTAATGCACGGTATGCATGCTTCGCGGAGCACTGCGCAACTCCCGTAAGTCGTCTACAGACGATTCCGAGTCTCGACATCGAACTCGCGAAACTCATGTTCGACCGTTAGACGCCGTGCCGTAGTAAGCGGTGAGATCCCGACGACGGGCAGAGGCGCCGTACGGCAAACCGGGCTCGTGCGACGACCGGCCCGCGAGGACCGGCCGCCTAGTAGTATGTCACATTGTTTTGAGCTTTTCGACTCACGAGACTCCTAGAGATATCATTGCCACCTTTGACTAGAGAGGATGCGGCCTTAGAGGCGTTCAGGCATAATCCCACGGATGGTAGCTTCGCATCACCGGCCGCTCGACCGAGTGCGTGAACCAAATGCCCGAACCTGCGATTCCTCTCGTACTGAGCAGGATTACTATCGCAATGACTGGTCATCAGTAGGGTAAAACTAACCTGTCTCACGACGGTCTTCTCCTGGCCTCGGCCTCGAGAAGAATCTACTTGTTACTAAGATGCTCGAGTAGTGGCTTTACAATTTCGTTGTCGCAAGCTCGGCAGCCGATGCTTCCCGGGATGTTGCCTCACGTCACGCTGACACGACAGTGGCGATCCTCTCTGGCTCGGCTGGACCACGCTAGGCCCGCGCGCCTGCGCGCCGTGCTTGCAAGCTCTCCTTGCCAATCAGTCCTTTGCGAGCGCTGTGTCCGATTCGATCGCCTACCGCTCTTGTCGGCGTTCCTCGCGTCTGCCTCGCCCGCCGGCGTATGCTTGAAAGCTGCTATGAATCCGGCTGTCCAGGCTTCGACTTCTGGACCGGTAATTCGTCTGCCAGGCTGGACGGGCCATGGCTACGTCGACCGGTAGGCAGAATCCCGTAGGCAATAGGGTCGTTCTACACCTTTGGCTGGAATCTCGTCGGGGCGTTTCCCTGCCTGGATCCTCCATGAGCGGGCTTTATTCTCGGCGTCATCGGGCTAAGCGCTCGTCCTGCGAGACGCTCCAAGCGGTATCGGCAATGAGCCCGAGCGTGACCCGTTCATCGGCCAACTCCTCCATAGAACGCTTCCGGTCAGTTCCCGCGGTGCGACTTGAGCCGTTACAACTCCTTCTGGCCATCTACTCTGCATCTGTAAGTATCGCAAAAGAATGTAATTCCTAATAGATTACGCGGTCACCCCGCTTTTCTCGGATGGAGGCGACATTCCGGACGTTCCCCTCGAGTTACCATCTGGACAGGGAACGTGACCCTGTCACATCAGTAGCAAATGAATGAGAATTCTAGGCCGGGTGCTCCGAGGGGGGAGAGAGGCAGGGGAAGTTCCGCAGCGCGGGGCACTCCATGCCCGGTGAGCGAGGAGTCCGCGGGGTGAGGGGGAACCGCGTTGACGACCCGTGTAGGGGATTCGCGTTTTTGAGCGCCGCAGGGAGAGGGGGGTATCGCACTACGGTCCGCGGTGAAAGAGGTTCGCGTGACGTCACACGGCGCGCTCCCGCTCGTGGTCTCTCTCTCGCTCCTGTTCCTCCTCGCGTTCTCTCTTCCGCCCGCATCTTCTCGTTCGCGTTTTCTCCCGCTTGCGGATGTTCTCTTCTTGCTTCTGTTCTTTCTCGCGTTCTCTTTCCCGCCCGCATCTCTCTCTCACTCTCCATTCGTTTTCTTATCTATCCTCATATTTGCATCCTCTCTCACTTGCCATCTCCATCATTTGTTTATCTAATTGCGTTTTCTCTCTCCCTTGCGCGTATCTTCTCGGTCACGTTCTCTCTTTCTTATTCACCCGCCCATTAATTGGACTACATGCCCTCCTCCAAAAACTAATTTTTTTAAATATATTATGTATTAAACTATGTATGCAAGAGTGCGCGGAAGTGCGATTAATAGCGCGAGGAAGACAAGCACGAGGAGCAGTTCAAAAAAACGAATAAGTCCAATAAACAATGTATATTACAATAAAGTCTATGATACAATATGTACAGTTTTGTTTGATTCCAGCAGAGGAAAAAAGCCGTGAAAGCGCGCACAGAAGTTACGGCAAGCAAAGCAGCGAAAGCGTGTTCGTGACGCGGGATAGCGAGATGCGTATTCGACGAAAAAAAACTCAAAGCGGTGCACAAAGCGGTTTTGCGAGCGGTGATCTTATACGAAAGAACTTCGACAAAGAGGTGGTCGCCGACGAAGCAAGCTCTTTTATAAGAGAACTTCTTCTCGGCTATCACCAATTATTTTGAAGCGTTGACGGTGATCTCAGGTTTCCCTTGTAATTAGCGGCAAGGGGATATGACGCGCATTGAGTCGCACCTGATAGGCACTCGGCTGCCTACGTCACCGCATCGCGTCGACGCAAGCCGAAACATTGCTAATCGGCCGTTAGCAATGTTGTTGTTTGTCACACCGGTGACTGTTTATAACGTGGGTTTGTCTATTGCACAGGACTAAAAAAATGACATTCGAGAAACATCTTGAACATAATTGATTGAGAAATGCCTTTAGAGAAGCCCACGTTATAATGCAAAGTATTGCGAAAATACATATAAGGATTATGATTTATTAAATAATATAACGATGGCACACGCATTGTGCCCCTTTCATTAGACGAGATCGATGCACGCTATAATGCACTCGCGATCTCAAACACTATGCCATAAGAATTCTAATACTTAAAAAAACAAAACCTTTTTTAAAATAAAGAAGGCTAATAATGCTTGTATTTAAGTATCCAAAAGTGTTCTATTCCGGACTCGCCGGTACTCCGGAATTTAAGTTATTAAGATATTTGCGTACGACCACAACGTGTAAGTCGATCATGCTTTCACGCATCACCGACAATGGGATCACGCGCGGGCCATGCTTCCGCAAACCGGCGTCGGTCCAAATTCGACATTTCGCGTGTTATGCGACGATCCTGCGAGCTCAGTTCAAACTCGTTGGACCTCTGATATAGACCTATCCGAGACGATAGGCAACGAGACTATTTCTCGCGCCATAACGTGTCTGCGTTTTGACCACAAAGTGCAGGCGTGATTTATGTTAATCGCCAGAAACCGGCTCCTGTGATATTAGGAGCGAGCTGGGCGCGAGTGGAGTAGTTCTCCTCGAAGGTCTCAACGCTTGTTCTCAGCGACGCATCGAGCGTCTACGCTACAGCGCGCTCAAGATCTCCGCTCTCTTCTCGCGCTCAAGATCTCCATTCGATTCTCTCGCATCAAAATCTCCATTCGATACTCGCGTCTCAAGATTTCCGCTTCAAGATATCCGTTTCATTGCGTGCGTTAATTCCTGATCTGGTTTCTCCGATCGACGTTCATTCCGTCACGCTCCGCCCCGTGTACGTACGTGCACATCTTACGTGCAGTGTGGTCCGGAGCCAATCATATTAAAATCAGCGTCTTGTGTACATAGAACTATGTAAATCGAAAATATACTGACATTAAATTATAACTTGCGAGTGCTTTATTAGAGTGTCCCGGTGAACCGTCGACCTTCTGACAAGGGTGTCCCAGACATCCTCATACAATCCTCAACATATTCTTTAATCTACATAATTATGTATCGCAAAGGATCACGCACTAATTATATGAAAAAAGTGGCCGCGGTTAAAATCGACCAAAACTATGGAAAAGTGTAGTTTGTGTGATGCCAATAAAAAGTTCTCAAATGGGCACAACCCTCAAAATATGCTAGTTTTAAGCTACGAGCCTATAAAAGTAATATTGATGGTATAAAACGTACACATATTATATATAGTATACCCACTCTTAGTTAGCGTTACCCAAGATCAACCAGCGTGGAGGTGATGAGTGTCTAATCTCCTTTTTTTGTTCATGTTTTTTTATTTTTTTAGTATCTTTTGTTTTTTATATTTTATATTTTTTGTTCTTTTTCTTTTATTTCATAGTGTTTTTCTATTGTCTTAAACTCTTTGATTTTCCCTATTACCAGCATCAATGATGTTATGCAATAATGCATTGCTTGGATATTTTACATTTGATTGATGACACGCGTATCCGAGATACCAAGCAATGCATTATTGCATAACATTATTGATGCTGATAATAGGGCAAATCAAGAAGTTTGAGACAATAGAAAAACACTATAAGATAAAAAAAATAAATATTAAAAAAAAATATTTAAAAACAAAAAACAAGAACAAAAAAAAAGATCAGACACTCACCACCTCCACGCTGGTTGATCTTGGGTAACGCTAAGAGTGAGTGTACTATGTATAATATGTGTACGTTTAATACCACCAATATAGCTTATGGGCTCGTATCTTAAAAACTAGCATATTTTGAGGGTTGTGCCCATTTGAACTTTGATCGGCATCACACAAACTACACTTTTCCATAGTTTTGGTCGATTTTAACCGCGGCCATTTTTTTCATATAATTAGTGCGTGGTCCTTTGTTGTAGAGAACCTCCTTCCTAGTAGAGAACTGAAGAGGCCCGAGGTAAAAAAAAGGAACGTGTGAATGTATCTGAACTATATATTTTCACCCGTGTCTTCTCGGTACACACTCGGATAACGAATCCGTACGAGAAGGACCGTCTACTGGTGTTCTCCGCCGGAGTCGTCTCGGGAGAAGGGGGCTGGCCGAAATTCGGCACTTAATCTTTACCGCGATATCCCGATCCTGATTTGAGAGCCGCAGGAATATTCCGCTTGCGGTCTCTAACGCGCACATGATTTGAGACGATTATACACTGGGCAACAAAATTATCGCAAAACAAAATTTACGTAAAAAATTTTCCCAACTTCAAATACGCATAACTGCGCAAAAATTGTCATATCTGAAAGATCGATTTACCTCCAATGTTCAAGATATTAGCCATTTCGTACAACAAAACCCAATAATTTCAAAAATTCAACGTTCGACGCAGTGAGTTTTTTTTGGCGATCGGATTGTTTCTCTAATATTGTTTCTCGTCTGTTGCACCTGTTCAGCTTCGTTCAGTACGTAGTCCAGTCACTATGTACATTTAAAAAAGACATAATTCCGACCCAGGATTTTTCTTTCGGGGGAGGTTGGGAGGCTCAAGAAAAGCTTAATCTCAAGTTGTCGACCTCTGTTTCCCGCTTGCTTTTTTTACGGGAGTAAAAAAATGTGAAAAAATGGTTTTTTTTCCGCGATAACTCGCGTTTCTAATAAAGTTAC